>MU614979.1:5917-23641 GCA_025201725.1 Chytriomyces sp. MP71 | reverse complement strand
CACAGAGCAGCAGTGTAGGGGATTCCGCGTTCTATTTGGGTGATTTTGCTCCATTCTGTGCTCCTGTCATTGATTTTATGGCTCCGGAGCTTGTGCTGGATTCGCGATGTCGAGTCGAGAGTGATGGTGAGACTGAGGCAATGAGCTGATCTCTGGAAATAATGGCCCGTATTACGGCTGGAGTAGGAACTTGCTGAAGAAGAATGCGGCCAGGGACCGCGTCAATGACGCGAGCTCGAGATGGCCGTGATAGGGTGCGAAAGATTAGCAAATTAAACAGCAAGTGCAAGCGAAACGAGTAGAAAGTGTGATGCGATATCAAACAAACTAAATGAAAATAACTGATAGTATGGTCTCTCGCTTGCCTCATATTCTCTATCTTCAACCATGGTACCTCTCCTGTGGCAGCGAATGATAACTTGCATACGTATCGAACCATTATTTCTCGAATGAATACTCAAGTAGATCTGACCAAAAACGTTCCCCCACGGCTTGTTGGTGAAAAACGAATTGGCTTTAAACTCCTCTCCTCCCACTTACACATAAATATCAGACTCCCTTCACCTCATGCTTGCACAAGACCCAGCAAGCCGGATTACACTCGCTAGTTTCCAAACAAGCGAATTTTTTGACAACATCCTGGTTTCAACCATAGGATTTCTGGAGAGTTTTGTGGGGAAAAACCAGATTAGCAAGGCACAGTTTTTAAAAGGATTAGTAGGCATGTTGCCCCAATTTTCTATTAAACTTGTCCACCGCAAGGTATGTCTCTCGTTTTGGTTTACTGTTTGAGGACCATTTGACCCCAAGCCCTTCGTTCACATGTTAGATTCTTCCTACACTGTTAGCGGAATTAAAAGACCCGCTAATGACACCTTTTGTTCTGCCTAATATTTTTTGGATCTGCGAGCAGAGCAGCGATGAGGATTTCATGCTAAGAATTCTGCCTTCGCTCAAGGGAGTTTTCAAATTGACTGGTACACTCTTTCTCATTTGCTTTGATGTGGTACTTACTTTAACTGTCCAGAGCCACCACAGGCGATCTTGCTCCTTCTATCGCGTATGGACATCTTTATTAAGAAAGTCCCCCAAGTTGACACTTTCAAACAAGGCAAGTCTTATCTCTACTGATGAGTCCCAAGAACTTATCTGCAATTTATCAGACATTTTGCCACTCCTTACAAGCTCGCTGGCATCCGCTTCACCTGTGGTTCAAGAACAAGCCATCAAAGCGACACCTGCAGTTATACCCCTTCTGGACTTTACATCTCTCAAAACGCTTCTCCTACCACACATCAGCGCCGCGTATCTGTCGTCGTCAACTATTGGAATCAGGATTGCTTGTCTTATTTCCTTGCATGGAATGGTAAAGGCGCTGGACCGCCACACGCTCGTGGATACAGTCCTTCCTTTACTAAAAAGTGGTGTGGTAAAAGAGCCGGGTGTACTTCTTGCTCTTTGTGCTGTGTATGAAGAGATGGGTCGCTGTCTCGAGAAGGACGTGACTGCAAGCCTCGTCTTACCTGAAGTATGGAAGATGGCAATGGAGGGCTGCTTAAATGTAAAGCAGGTTTGTTGTCCCTCTTTATGGTGGTCTTGCGGCTTTGCTAACTTTCACGAGGAAAGTTTAAACGATTCATGAAAGTCATCAAAGATCTCTCTACAAAAGTTGAGGAGCTGCAGATAAAGTATTTGGAGGAGAGGACGAGTTTGGATGGTAATGATGGTAATTTTGTTCTTTAGTCCATAGTGGAGGTTGATAGGTTCGCAATGCTAGCACCAATCGGGCCCGGAGTCCGGGGAGAATCGTTCCAGCAATCACATCCGCAATCTACACAGCAGGACTTTGCAACACTTGTGTCTGGCAAAAAGGATGCGTTCGCCCGAAACGTCAGCAGCTCGTTGCCAGCAATGGCGTCACACGAAGTCGATGGATGGGTCGAGTTTGACGCTCCCGCTGTGGCGAAGTTTCCAACAAAACCAATTGACTGGGCTACCTCACAGCCTGCACAACCGTTATCGTTCGGAGCATCACTTCCGATGAACGTATCGCCAAATGGGTCGAATTCGACTTTTAATTCCAGCAACAGGGATTGGCCTGCAAAAGAAAAAGCTCCGTCAGAAATTAATTCGGCAGGTTTTGTGGCCACATTTCCTCAGATATCGCCTGCATTAGCCCCCCCGCCTTCTGCGTCGTTTGCCAGGCCGGCTGTGCAACACAAACCTTCTTTGGGTCAGTTTCAAGTGCCCATACAGTCTTCTCCCATGGGGTTTCCTACGTCTGGTGGTTGGAGAAGCGGAATCGGCGCTGCTAACATGGCGAATGGTGGGGGTACTGTGATGACGCCAATGGGAGCTGGAACAGGGATCATGCGACCCAGTGGTAGTTCGGTTGGAAGCGCGGCCGCCGCGATGGGACAGGGTGCCACGAAGAGAAATTCGAAGCTGGATGAGTTTGATCCTTTTGGTTGATCTGTTCAGCAGATTCTGTGCACATTGTTTTCAAAAGTAGTCGCACAAATGAAAGCACGCACGACCCGGGCTTCGGGAGTCCTATCATCGTCGACAACCACGCTTACGAAGAGTAACCGCGTCGATAGTAATGCAAGTGTGCAAGATTCTGCCCCCCTTCTCGATTCACAGCCTTCTCGTCGGCCAAACAAACAACCACCTGCGCATCCGCAGCCATTTGCATTGGACGAAGACAGTGAACTCAGCAGCAATGCGTCTCAGCCCAGGGTTGTTCGACATGCATCAATACTCGCATCGAACAGTGGGCGCACCCGCGTGTCTTCACTCTCAACAAACAGCGAATACATGTTCAAACCTCCCAACTACTGTCATTTTCTATGGTAAGGAGTTTATCTCACTATGGACCGCGTCCGTGATGCCTGGACCTACAGGGACAACACCCCAACTGGCCCGTCAACAACTTTCTCTACTGCACATCTCGCCATTGCCTCCGTGCGCGTCCATTCCTGCGCGTTTAGGGCTCTGCGTTTGAAGGCGGCCTCTATAAATGGCGACTTCTATCGCGACATTGATTCGTACCAACAAGCAATGTCACCCATACTCGTTGGATTCTTGCTGGGAAAACTTGCAGCAACAAATATAACGAGCACCAAAGACACAGAATCTTCATTAGCGCGAGCTGTTGCACGTTCGCCCGAATACCTTGTCACAAATGGCACGTCTGTGTTGCTCAGCCAATCCCTTCTTTTGGATCGCTTCGATTCCGGCCGGAAGCTTAGCACATCGGACTATATTGTTCCAACACTAAAACTGGATGGTGATGTATCAGTCAAGGTTAGCCGCTGCCGCCGGCTTATCGACTCAAATACTAACCGTCAACCTATCTTCAACAGGTATTTATAAATCCAGACGATACTTTCACGTGTGAAATGTACACTAGTATGATGCAGGTGTGTGAAAATTTTATCTGAAGTTCCAACACTCACGTTGCCCGCGTTGCAGTCACTGGGGACAACATGCCCATATTTAGATCCTTTTGAAATCACTATAGCATACAATTTGAAGTCTGAAATGACAATTGGTAAGAATCTAGCTTCATAAATCAGTTCCATTCTTAAACCAATTGACCAGCTCGAAGTTTGTTGCCATCCTACAAGTTTCATTTCAACCCTATCCATCCCATTAGAATTGTGCAAACAAACCTATCACAAAGCCTTTCATCTCCAACCTCATATGAGGACTCCAAAACCATTGAATATGGGTATATTGATCCAATTGCCATGCATTTGTTATTCTCAAAAATAATTACTTCAAGGTTCATGACTATTGATCAAGCAAGACAAGTCCTTCTTCTTGCACATAATGACAAGATAGCCCATGAACTTCCTTTGGTTGGCTTGTAAGAGTGCATGTGGGATTGATTCTTGCATTTTGCCTGACTGGACCTGACACCAGGTGGATCAAAAATTGTGTTGGGCCAAGTTCCCCTGTCCTTCAAAAGCTCTGTGCAAGATATCTGGTTGATTCTGGGATCAAGTACCTTGACACAGGGAAGGCTGTCATGCTGGTGCTTGTACTGAATGTAGAGGCAGCTCAAATCAAGCAACAAAGTATGTATACCAAGGCCTCAATGTTTGAGAAGATTGTTGTCAAGCACCAATTCTTTGAGTGCTGTTTTGATGTGAGGACTATTAGAATGTGGCAAAGAAAAATAACTGTTTTATTGAAACAGGCCCTTGATGAAAAGGTCCATGTCTTTGGAGCATCTGCAAAGGTCATTGATGTTGACAAAGAGGAAATTTTCTTCACGGATGGGAATTCCTCTGGCGATCTGGTCTGTGTGCTTGATTTTGACAAAGTGCATACTGCAGCAGAACTTGCACTTATGGAGGCATTGGGTCAAGAGTATGAAATGTGAGTGCCAATGGAACCTGACAGAAACTATCAACTAAATCTGATTGCCAGAGAAAACAACCTTCCCATAAAAAATTGTGGCAAACTAGCTATTGAGGATTGTGACTTGGAAATTTCTCATGTTACAGAGAAATTTGAAGCTGATGAAATCAAATCCCTTACAGAGAAATTTGAAGCTGATGAGGTCAAATCCCTTATTGACCTTGGATCTGCAAAAATATCCTTTGATCATTCTAAATTATTGCTCAACTCACCTGAAGCTCATTCTCCACCTCAATCAAAGGAGCCTTTGTTGGCAGTTTCTCCTCCAACTCCTCTAGAATCGTGTAATGAAGTGTCCACCCTAACTGCCACTCTTCAAATGATGCAGCAACAGCAGGCACAAATGTATTTGATGCTGATGCAAAAGCAGTTTGAAATGCTGGGGTCATTAAATCTGCCTCTATCTTCAATCCCTCAGTCTTCTGCCAAGCAAGGGACCACTTGCACAGTGGGAACCAATACGAGCTTTGTTTCCAATGTTAGTTGACTGGATCCTCTGATTGTCTAAGCTCATCTTTCGTCATCATAGCCACATTCTACTGTCCCAGTTGTAGCAAAACACCTGGTGGTCAATAGTGACACCCAAACTTCATTATACCAGCCTGAATCTACGTCAAGTCTTGAACCAGCTCGAGATGTTGTGGGTGATATTAACGAACCAGCCTTTGATGTTGGTTTCTTCCATCACACTGATAATGCATTGCCTTTTGATACTGGATCAAATTACAAACCTTTGTAAGTTTTAGTATGTTTATGAGGCTTGATCTAAAATTTTTAATAGATACACTTTTGACACAATACCTACCCAACAACCATCTATTTTTGAACCAACCAACAAGAGACAGGAGAGGCACAGCATTGTTGAATTACTATCTCGGCAGCCTGGGCAAGTTCCTTCTGCTGTAATGAAACAAATAAGCAAACCCTCCGCATCCTCAAACTTGAAATTTCCTGCTTCAAACCTCATCTGCCGGCCACCCATCCAGCCAGCATTATTAAACCTACAAAAACCTGTTCCCCATCTTACCGCTACCAACACAAGCTGCCTCATGGATTCTGAAATGTCATTTCTCAATCTATCTGGAATTGATACGCACCACATCAGCAGCAACACACTGGATCTGGAGGAAGACTTGGAAAATGAGCGAACCCGTGAAATGATTGCCCAGGTTGTGCTGGATCCAGAGCAGAGTTTTATTTTCCACGAGAAGGGTGGCAAGGGGGGGCGAGAAGGAAATCCGCTCAACTTGGTTGGTGCGAAAGACAATGCTGAGACATCGCTTATGTCAAGCAGAGACCAGTTTTCTGTTTTCACACTTGAGTATTTGGCAAGGCATGGTTTATTGAATTAAAGATAGTATTCACGCAATTTCTATTTAGGGTCACACGGAAGAGCAATGATTTGGTGCTCAATTTGAACTTTTTACTACAAGTTTGAAAGAAATGAGGAGACAAGCTAAATAATGTTAAAGGACAAATGATTGAAAAGCTTATTCATCTTTCACGACCAAATGAGATCGCTTAACTGCCTTCCCACTTCGTATCATAGCCTTTTCATACTCCAGGCTCTCTTCTTTCGAGAGATTTCCATAGAGCTATGATTATAAAACTTAGCTGTAGAGCTTCAGAAGCAATGAGTTGTTGACTCACCGCCTTCTCCTCTTCCGACAACCGACCCCAAAGCGTGCTTGCGCGATTCAACGTGCGCTCACCCTTCACTTGAAGGTCAGCATTGCCCTTCATTTCCTCCAAGTAGATTTGGAATGGATTCTTGGGCCGCGCAGGGAGACTCGGGTCCCGTTTTCTAGATTTGCGAACCAAAGTTTCCATGACGCCCTCGTCGCTCTCTTCCTCCTCTGCAATATCGTTTTCTTCGTTGGGACGCGATAAAGCCGCGGCCTGTGAGTTGTACCGCGTGCGGTCCGGAGACGCCATACTGCGCCATTGCTTTCCAGCTTCTTGGGCAGAGAGTTTTCCAGTGGAGCGACGCGCCGATTTGTAAAAGAGGTTAAAGCCTGTCGTACGTGGAGTCCTTGTCGTGCTACTGCGGACAGGCGAGCTACTGAACAGGTTCTTGACACGAAGCTCTTGCAGAGAGTTTGCATGATCGACAAAGGGCTGGAATGTTGATGGGGTAAGTGGGGAGGAGAAGGCACCTGCTAGCGTCCACACAGCACCTGCTTGTCATAGTCAGTGAGACTTGTCCAAGCCCGTCGCACGTCTTTCGAATCCAAATCCACGCCATCGAGTCGACTTTTTCGACACACGTAGGTGACATACACGTTGTAAGGCCGACGCTTGGGCGTTTTAGGCGTCGTTGCGGAGTTGTTTTCGCGCACACGCTTTTTTACAGAGGACGCGGATGGGTCGTCCATTACAAGGTCCGCGAGAAGCTCGGGATCTTCGCGAGATTCGGTGATGTAGGAGTGTATGGCTGCGAGGACGTGCGGGGAGACTTTCGAGGACGCGGTGGACAACTTGGATTGGGCCGATTGCGACTGGGTCGGCTCGTCCGACACGCGCAGATGCGCGAGAAGAGAGGCGGAGAGCGCGGGACGCAGGGCATCCGTCAAGTCACGCGTGGCCGTGTACAGCTGTGGCGGGGAAGGCGTGTGGCATCATGTCAATGCTGGCCTGGCCTTGAAAGCGAAAAGGAACACCTGTGCCAGGTCATCGACCGCCTGCCTTTTCAGAAACGCAACCAGCCGCGGGTCCTCCACGCTGAGGGGTCCCAACACGTGAAGAAGCCGTGAAATGGCGGATGGAAGCCTGCGATCGCTGCCTTCGCGGTCCCAGTGGTCCTCCTCTCCCGCAACCACCTCATCAAAATCAGACTCTTCGCTGTCGGACGGATCCCAAACGTTCTTGGCCGGCGACGAGCTCGGTCCGTTGACCATGTGGTTGGTGATGATGGCGATTGGCCTTTTCCGGACAGACTCAGACTTGGAGCTTTGGTCCCGCGCTCAGATCAAAAAAGCACTACACACATCACTATTCTGTAACTACCATAACGGTTGACGTACTTTTGGATGTCAATCTTCTTCTTTTTTCACTTTTCTTTTCAGCCTGGGCCACCGTTGTTCCCCATTTCCGCGATTCAATCATTGTTGCTTGGGGAAGGACGCAACAAAACATGGCAAAGTGGAAGCCTCCCGGTGATCGTCTTCTCAACCAGTGCAAGAGGACAATACAGAACCAGATCAATTTCAAGCGTCGCTTGGAGGATCTGGTCTCCTCGAATGAAGCGCTGCGGAAAGCAAGGATCGAAGCCGCTGTCGCCTTGAAAAAGCAGACCCAACAGACCGCTGACGCCGAGATCAAGCTGTCACAGATCGAGGCAAAGCTTCTGGAAAAGGACATGGCGCTTCTGGCCGCGATCGAGCGAGCGGATGTGGCAGAACGCAAGCAAGTCGTTGCAAATGTGTCGACCCAAACCACGTTGCTGCGTATCCCGGAAAAGAGCAAATCAGGTAACTCCCCCAACACCTTTTGCCTTTTATTTCCAATGATGAACACGTTGACAATGACTTTAGAACACCCAACATTGGCTTCCAAGATCGAGATCCCCCTGAAGACGGTCAAGGGTAAATTGTCAATCAATAATGAGCGTGTTTCTTGTTCACAAAGTACTTGTTTTCAACTAGTCCTTTCGGTCGCAGAAGAGTTTGGTGCCAGAAGGCCTACAAAGCGTTCGTTGGCAGCGATCCGTATCGAGCTGCAAATACCTGACATCGACCCTCAGCCGTCGAAGGGAATAGATTCGCGTATGAAAAAGAAAGCGAGGCTTGAAGCTGATGCGACACTACCTGAGTAAGCGTATGAACCTCCACATTAGTAACTCAAAATGCGAATCCAGCAAAATCCGCAAGTCACCCACACGGGTCAAAGTTGAGCCCAAAGAATTCGTTGCCCCAGGGCCGGGAACACCCGTAGTTGAAAAAAAGTCTGCGCCAAAATCAAAGTGAGTTTGATTCAACAAAATTGAGTAAGCTCCATCATAATTTGTGCCTTTTGTCTTTCGAAGTGTCGCAAGCTTTCCTTTAAAGTGCGGAAACGCCTCCAGTAGCTCCTCCAAGCGTGACCATTCTCCGTCACCAGCGAAAGAGCCGCGTTCGATACAGCCATCCACCCCCATCAAATACGAGCTGTCGGAAGTCAATCCAACCCCAAGCCATTCAGATGATGTGGCTTGGATCGATGTGGTCCGGACAAGGTTCCCCTTCTTTACGTCCAGCAAGGTCTCCTCAGAAGCTGCGAGACAATTCCTATCACCGTTGCAGGAATTCAAGAGCGTAGTCCCTCACGGAGGAAGCAAGTTTGCTGCACGCATCGTTCCAGCGTCCTTGCGTGACGACTTCTTGGAACATATGATTGAGAGCGGAACCATTCCATTTGTCTATCCTTCCAAGTCGTCTTTCATTGATGAAAAGCTCGAATCGGTGAATCAAAGGGCCCGCAAAAGAAAGAGAAGTGATGACCTTGAATCATCGTCCCTTCCAGCATCTCCCTCTCCCAAGCCTTCTCCAGCAGCTGCAAGCACAGGAATTCTGACTGTACATAAGGATAGCCCCAGACCGCCCTCTATTTCAGTGAAGAAAGAAGTTTTCAAGTGCGCGGGATATGGTTGCAAGTTCAGCCATCTTGAAGAGTGGCAAGTCAAGAAGCACACCAAACTTTTCCATGAAAACGTTGAAGTGGTGTTCCGTGATTCTCAAGCAGTGAAAAGTAAATTCTACTTCCCCTTTCCGTCCTATTACTTGCGAGTTTCTGATTCATTATTTTTCCCATAATCATGAAACACAGCTTTAATGGAGCGCAACGAGGAAGGTCTCCTCTGCTGTCCATGTCTGTATAGTACCGCAAGCAGTGCGAAAATGACTGCCCATGCCAAGGAGTGCCTTGGTAAAGCCAGCAACGCGGCTCCCCCCATTGCCTGCGACTTTGACGGTTGTCCCGAGACGTTCACGTTGATTCGCGCTCTGGCTATGCACAAAAAAGAGAATCATGCTAACCCCGTGGTTACGTTCAAGGACCGCCTGGGCTCGTTTGGTTTGTTGTGCTTCCTTCTCACTTCTTTCATGCTAAGATTTCACGGCGCTTTACCCTCAGTGATTGAACGCGGAGTGGATGGGCAGCTGCACTGTTTGTGCAACAACTATTCAGTCCAGACTGTGCGCTCCATGGTCAACCACGCAAAGTCTTGCAAAGGGCCTCCACCACTCGTCAAGAAGGAGAAGAAACGCCAGAAGCAAGTTACGAAAGGTAGAGAAAAGTTTTACCCCCTACGTTTTCAGTTACTTTAGCCTTTAATTCATCAACAGAAGATGATGTTATTGTCATTCGTTCGGATAGCGTTGAGCCTCCTGAAGAGGAAAACTCTGCAACACTTGCCATGACAGACGAGGAGGAGGTCCCTTTGACCAAGAAAAAGTCTGTCTTGATCCCTGGCACTCAACCACTGACTGAGTACGTCACCTATTTGAGTTGGACTTTCACTAATCTCGACATTAGCTTGATAAGCTCCATGATGAACTATCGTGCCCTGAGCCTGCATCACAAGGACATGCTGTTGGACACTTGCAAGCTTTTCTTGGAAAATTCAGATCTGCATTACTGCATTGTACATTTAAGAGATGGTGTCGTAAGGATGTTTGTGCCAGAGGAGTACAATGCAGATTTCAGGGATTGGCTGCAACCTGAATTGCGACGCTGTTTTCCAGAACTCACTTTTTAGGAGACCTTGATGATAGAAGAAAATGAATAATGACCCTTAGAGTGTCAGATTTGATGGGAAACAGGCACTAATTCACATTCCATTTACTTTCTGATTTGTTTTCAAAGAGATGAATGTCAAAATGAAGTGTGCAAGACTGGGCAGCAACGCATAACTGAATATAGGATACCCAGCCAAATTAAGATCTATTGAATAGGAAAAGGACAACATCTCATGTACCAAAAAAACAGCAAGGACCTAAGCCATGTATACAGTCCGAAGATATAGAGAGGATGATGATAATGAAGTTATGAGAAAGACAAAAGGGTTGGTGAAAAGTCAGACAAAAAGATAAACCAACTAGACTCATGCAATTGGAACTATGCTTGAGTGTGGAGGAAGAAAATAAGGTGATTGTGATGTAGAACCTGGCTACCGCACGCTCACAGTCCAATATAGGAGAAGGCTGAGGTCATCCACATCTGGAATCAGCTCAAAATTGAGAATTGATTGATACTATCAGCAATCACTGAAATATTGAAGGCCATTCAGGGAGCATTTGTAAGGAATTCTTATTGGAACTTGAAAATATGATACCAAATCGAGAGTAATAAAAGAAAATGAGGAGAACAGTCACATTGTCAGAAGAAAAGGGAAGGAAAGGAGAAGGGCACAACAACAAACACGGCCTACCGCTGGTAGGATGGAAGAATACCAGCAGGTAACAGTATCACCCCAACACACTTACCTTGTTTCACGAACATGTCATAAGGCTGCGGGGGTTTTTGCAGGACTAAGAACTCGTGTTTGGTGGTGACGAGACGATCGATAGATATTTTTCTAAGTTGTTCCAAGCTCATTTCCGCATCAAAAACAGTCACTTGCGACTGCTTCGATTCCTGTCAGTGCAGGATTCCAACTTTAAGGCACTGTATAAAATTCTACAGCAGTGCTGTAGCTCAGTCGTAGCTCAGTGTGCGGGCCGGTCACTATGTGAAGTTACCGCTGAAGTTACCTCTAAGGGCAGGAAAGGGGAGGGTAATTTATAAGACTGCGTTGGAATCTGCGAGGTTGGATGTACTTCCATTCCGAGACAGTCACTGAGTTTTCTGAAGGGGTGCATTAATGAGCGAGTAAGGGAAAAAATGCGACGAATTTCGTCGCCGGTTCTTGATTCTGGTGCGGCCAAGATGGCGCGCGGCGGACCAAGCAGCCACCAGGTAATTGGCTCGGTGAGCGTTGCACCCGTGAGTCGACTGCGACGCAAGGCAGCTGGATTTCGACAGCCAGTCGAGGTTGCGCACTACTCCCACGACGCCACGCGCGCGCAGCAGCTCAACAGCGACGCCGCACTGAAGTGGTACCATCCGATTGTGACGTTCGACGGAAGCGCGAACAATCTGTCCTCAGGGTTCGAAACGAGGTGCATTAGTGTTGGTGGTCGGACTTTCACACATCTCAAATCGACCACAAAAGATACACGGCACGCGCGTCCGCAATCGAGAATTTGAATGCGCTTCTGGCCGTCCTGCGCGTGGGGGGTGACTCAAATCCTGACGACAATCTGCTCACGAAGGACGACCGCGGTGACGGGCGGCCTCGCTTCTGCACCTGTGAGTGCACCTTTTGTCCACACAGCTTGTTGTATCAATTCATGGTCACTCTCTCCGCACAGGGCGCGGAATAATGACGAAAATTCTCACCGCGCCGTACTCGAACGACACATTCGAGCTAAGAGCATCTCTCCACAACGGCACCTTGTTCATTATGGAAGATCCGTTTTCATCTCGTGTTTCAGACGGATTCAGCGAGAGCGACCGAGGTAAAATGATGACCTACTGGGGATACCGATTCGAAGGCCTTTCCACCCTCGACAACGACCCCTCAAAAATGGATGCGGATACCCTGAAAGAAGCTGAACACGATCGCATTGAAAATGGTGTCGTTGACACGCACATTCAGTTTTGTAGTGTCATCAAGACGCGGATTGGAGACCACAATGTATTCATGGGTTCGTTCCTTGTCTTTCACTCACAACCCATTTGTGATTTTGAATTGTACCTTGCCGATTTTCGTAGGTGCAGAAGTAGATTGCGTCATGCCCCTTTCATCATCCACCCCTCCTGCCGCCGAATCCTCATCACAGCAAGTGGCGCGCCAATCCACCTACGTTGAACTAAAAACGCACCGCCAAATCCAAAACCCGCACCAAAATTCCTCCTTCCTCAAACACAAGCTTCTCAAAACCTATTTCCAATGCTTCCTTGCCGGCATCCCCACCATCGTCTTTGGCTTCCGTGACGACGCAGGCTTCGTCCGCCGCGTCGAGCACTACAAGACACTCGAAGTGCCGCGCCTTGTTCGACGTAGCTTCGCGGACCCAAGCGAGGCATGGGATCCCGCCGTTTGCATCAACTTTGGTGAGGAGGTGCTCGCGACATTGTGGAGGGTTGTGGAGAGGCGGAATCGGGAGTTGGGAGTGGGTAGCGGCGTTGAAGGCCTGGATGGGTGTGATGTTGTTTACCAAATCAAGATGCGTGGAAGCTTAGCAGCAGCCAGTGGTAGTAGGGGTGACGGGAACAGAGGAAGTTCAGGTCGCGGTAATGGAGGTGGTGGTGGAGGCCGAGGAGGGAGCGGATCTCTTGTCAATGAAGCGGGTGTCCTTGAAATTTATGACGGTGTTATTGGGAACAAGGATCTGATCTTTGTGCCTTGTTGACTGAGAGAGTACTTCCTTCCTTGCTGCTCATTTTGAAATAATCACCCTTGCATGACTATTTAGTGAGACTGAATCAATGATAGGTTGTAGTTGTGCAGCAATGGTTAATTACCATCTTACTTACCCTCCCAAAATTTTTATAACCTACATGGTATCTTTAATGCCATGAATTCACTAGTAAACGTAGTTGGTGCCCGCACGAATGCATAATTACTTTTAAAACTATCATTATTGCAGGGGAACAAAACGGAAATGAAAAGTATCCTCACTTGGATGAATTGTTTGACACTCACAGGCAGTGTGTCAATAATTAAAGCATCACAATCGCCATCAAACCTGTTCCCCAAGACTCTCAGCGGTACCAACACGGCCTATGGCACAAATCATGCTCTCAGCCTCAAAATATGTCAGCAGCACAAAGTTAAAATTCACTACAGAGTACAGGTTTTACGATGGAGGCTCACATGAATGTTCAACATTGCAAACGCGGCCAGCCTCTTCAACCGCATCTGATACAAACAAACACCCTTGTTTGAATTCCATCTGTGCATGGGTGACCAGCCACCAAAATGACTGTGAAGAAAGAACCAATGTTTTCATTAGTTCTACAGGAGAGGTACCATGGTTGAAGATAGAGAATATGAGGCAAGCGAGAGACCATACTATCAGTTATTTTCATTTAGTTTGTTTGATATCGCATCACACTTTCTACTCGTTTCGCTTGCACTTGCTGTTTAATTTGCTAATCTTTCGCACCCTATCACGGCCATCTCGAGCTCGCGTCATTGACGCGGTCCCTGGCCGCATTCTTCTTCAGCGAGTTCCTACTCCAGCCGTAATACGGGCCATTATTTCCAGAGATCAGCTCATTGCCTCAGTCTCACCATCACTCTCGACTCGACATCGCGAATCCAGCACAAGCTCCGGAGCCATAAAATCAATGACAGGAGCACAGAATGGAGCAAAATCACCCAAATAGAACGCGGAATCCCCTACACTGCTGCTCTGTGCGAACGCGAAGGCACCAATCTTCCAATCACCCCGGGCGTTGATGAAAATGGCACTCGGAGATAACGAGAGATGGGTCCATTTGTTCGCATGCAGGAACTCGAGACCCTTGATCACTTGCAAAATACCCTTTTGTATCTGCGTTTGACGTCGAAAGTTTGAATTGAACGAGTACCGAAGCTTACGACCAACCTCGACTTCATCGAGTTCCATTTTTGCCCTCCACTCTGCGACCGAGGTGACGTCAAAGTTTCTAAAGTCGCCGAGCAGATTTGCGAGACAGCAGAGTAGCGGTTCCGTAGCGAATGCGCACGCGCCCGCGGCATCGTCGAACGGCTCGCTGACCTCGAGAAGCGACGGGTGGCGCAGACGCGCGAGGGTTGCGGCGTCCCGTTTGAGGATCGGCACCACCTTTGAAGCAACATCTTCCTTGGCGAGGCGGCACTTTGTCTTGTCGAACACAAATAGCGCAGATACCTTCGCGCCTTTCCGCGCGTTGTACACCTTCCACAGGTGGTCTAAGGATGCATGGGCAATGGGTAATGGAGGGTTCGTGCATGAGTTGCTGGTGACGACAGTAAACGACAGCTGCTCAACTCGGGCCGGCACTGCCAATCTGATCCTGCACTTCGAACGAGTTCACTGTCGTATTGACCCCGAGCCATCGTAGCATATTGTTTCCGTGGCTTATTGAATTTTTTTCGCAAATTCCAATCCCAAGAACTGAACATCATTGTTTGGCTGCTTTGCAGTCTTCATTCAGTTCAAAAGTCAAATTGTAATTGCATTCTAATTGAACAATATTGCCTTTTTACTTCTTGTTTTGTATACCACAAGCTCATTGTCATCCAATAAACTACTGGCCAGTTGAGGCCCATTTGTCATTGTAAACTACATTCACTTTCTCAAGTGTTTTGAACTTTTCAAATGGAGGATCAATGATTGCTGGGTTACTGTTTCTCTTGTGAAAATATTGACTTTTTTGCAAATCTTCAAGTATTCGTGATATTTTGCTGTTGCATTGATATTGGTTAATATTGGTTGTGAAACACCAATTTAATTTTCTTAGTGTAAATATAGGATGTGGGAAAATATCAATTAGAAATAAATGTCAATTAGAAATTGTTCCCAGAGTCAGGGTGTAGTATATTTGTGAAATGAGTCCCTCTGGATGCATTTGCGGTGAAGTGTGAGTAGAAAATTCAACACACACCCTCAATCAGGCATAAATGCAGTTTTGCTAATGTATGTAGTAGAATATTTGACCAGCGAGTTGTTCCCCTTGTGACTTTGAGGCCATCGAGACCGCAAACAGTATTGGACTCATGCTCTGTATGCCCACCACCTTCCAGCTAACTTCAGATGTAATCCCTTTCAGCCCCAAGGAGGGAGAAAACTCATGTGCAAATGTGGCTCAGGCTGTGTTTGTGGGTAGCAGGAAATTTGAATTGACAAAGTGAGTGTGTGACAGTATGTGCTGCTCAGGAGGCAGTTTGGTGGGGGTGATGTCCAATCAGGTGAGAATGGCAGCAAATTTGAGGCTACCCAGTGTCTCAAGGTAGTGAATAAGATCTACAAGGGTAGATTTGTTTGTAACTGGTTGAAGTCTTGCCAATGGGACAATGCGTGTGTAGGTGTGGCTGTTATGAGACAATTTCGGACTTTCGCGGGTGATGGAATGATTGGCACAAAACTCCGCCAAGTCCTGACATTTTGCCAAGTCTTGCCGCAACTTTCATTTTAATCCTGTGAACCTTGCTGCGCTTCTTCGGCTAAATAAGTGATGACACTGAATTTGTTCAGTTTCGTTTCTAATTCCTTTGCACCTGATAGGGTGATCAGGATTGATTTCCAGAATGGTCACATCTCCTAAGGAACTATTTACAGAACTACATATCTTTGGAATCTCTTTATTTTCTCATTGTTTTCATTTCCTTTTTTCATTAGTTCTGCTATTTAAGCTGACTTCCTTTCCTTTAATTTCTCTTCAGTTCAATACAGTCAGTGTAACAACTTTATCACATTCCAAAAACCCAACCCATTGTCCCAGCTTTCTGATGTGCAAGAAAACCTTTCCCAAGACCTAATCCAGTGAAGGTTGAGTTTCAACCTACTTTATTTGATCTCCACAACTTGGTCCTTACAGCAACCCTGGTCCCATTCCATGAGAAAATTCCTTGTTGCACTTGACTCTGACAAAAAAAGGCAACAACATTAATGAAATCAGTGTCTCAGATACAATGCCTATGGACTTTTGCTGTCACATGGATCCCATTGACATTCCTGAAGCCATCGCTACTTTGGCTGCTACCCCTATTTCCTAGCACTAAGGCCTCAGCACATACTCTACCCCTGTCACTCTGGCCCCTGAATAAGCCAGCATAATGCAGATAGCTACTTTCTATGTGCACATTAAGCATATAGGAGTGGCCTCAACTCCTGTCTTCACCACTTCCACCACTCCTGAGCCTCCTTCCCATGCCTCCCTGCCACATTTTCAATCAGCCCAAATTTTCTCCAGCAAATGCTCTGAAGCCAAAGATTTCCATTATGGATGCAGCTTGCAATTTACAATCTGGAAGCTTAATTTTGCATCCTCTTATCTGGAGGGGGAAGTTTAGTCTTGGCAGTACAGGAGAGTAAAGTTGAGATTAAAAAATTGATACAACTGCCTCATGAGTCACAGAAACATTTGTAGGACTGCTGCATTGAACAGAGAGTCCTATTGCTGGAAAGATATGGCTCCTCAATATTATTGCCTGACAAGCAAGAATGTTATAGCCAAGCATAAAAAAACCTCAGCTTACTACATCATAGTTATGTGACAAAATCAGCTTCTGCAGACATTGTCTGTTTGCAGTGGTATTGTTGATGGCAAATGGGGAAGGAGATGTGTTGGAATGGTGTCCATACCTAAATGGTGTCGGTGATGATCCATAGGTCAAGTGGTGTCAGTATTGAGTGTGAAGTGTGTCTTTGTGATATCTCTGATTCTTAATGATGTGGTAGGCATAGGTGTTCAAATTCCCTGTTGAGTGATTATCAGAATTGCATGGGTGGTGTGGCAACATAACAGTGATTGGGTCCCTGGGGGCTGTCATCTGTTGCCTATGGTGCATTGCTTCATGGACAGTGTTATGCTTGGGGGTAAATGAGTTATGTGGGTATGGACAATCAGTGCGTGTTAGGGCTAGGATGATCTTCATGCAAGGATGGTTGGAAACCTAACTCCAGCTTTTCAGTCAAATTTATTTTCAAGAATAAATTTGCATCACTTGAAGAAAGCTGTAACTGAACTTAAGAAGATATTGATAGAAGAAACTAAACAATAAAGGCCCAGACATGCCAACACATATCCTGCCACTGGCACAAGAACCCTGCATACCCCATCAGGAAGATACATGCACTAAACACTAGAAAGAAAAAAAAACAGAAAACTGGCTCTTCTGGTTGCTGCACCAGGTCTGGAGAATAGAAGTAGAATAACTGCAGAGACTAGTGGGGGAGAGGGTAGAAGGATGGATGCACAAGGATCTAAAGTGGGAGGGCAACACCCAAGGGTGAGCTAGTAGAAGAAAAGGAGAAGCTGAGGGTTGATTAACTTGGCTCTGGTGGTGGCCGTGGTTGTTGCCTAGGGCAAGGATGGATAAGCTGCTCATGAGCTTGTGGGCGCTGCGCAAGGGCCTGTTGACGTTCCCCACAGCCCCAGCTGCAATCAGGTGGCCTGTTTCTTCCTCGAATGGGATCAAAACCTGTGTGCAGAATGTTTGAAGCATGGTGTCTCACCTCACCACCAATGCCCTCAAGAACTGCATCCATCTCCTGCTGTGCTGTGGCCATACTCACATCATATATG
>MU614978.1:0-23670 GCA_025201725.1 Chytriomyces sp. MP71 | reverse complement strand
CCATCCTCACAACCATCCTCACAACCACCCTCACAACCCTCCCTTCAGAAGAAACCCAGCATTTCGCTCTTTACCGGCATCGGCCTCATTCTCGGCCTTAGCATCGGATCAGGGATTTTCGCGTCACCAGGTCCGGTGCTCGTCCGCGTCGGTTCAGGTTCGACACTCCCTCATGCCACCTTCGCACTCACCTCGAAACGAACCAACAAAGGCATCGCGGCTCTCGGAGTATGGCTCGCATCGGGACTGTTGGTTCTCATGGGTTGCGCCTGCTACGCAGAACTGGGTTCGGCATTTCCTGGCAATGGCGGCGAGGGCCTCTATCTCTTCCACTCCTACTCGTTCGACCCAGACGCCAATATCGAAAACCCGTATCCTGGATCCAACCCTATCGGATCACTTCTATCCTTCTTATTTGTTTACACGAACGTGCTTGTTGCGCGACCTTGCTCTCTTGCCGTCATTTCATCCGTCTTTGGCGAATACATTGCGCGATTGATTCCGCTCTCTACTGCTGGTAGCTTCGCCATGATCCTTCCCAGACTGATTGGAGGTATGGCGGTTTCCTCCGCATTTGAACTTTAACTAGCGAACGAATCGTTGACAACGTATTTCTTGTGCGACATAGCTGTTCTGATTTGGTTCTTGACTGCCCTCAATATTTCATCAAATCGTTTGGGAGCACTTGTCCAAGACGTTTTCACAATCCTGAAACTTGTCTCTTTGCTTCTCATTAGCGTCTGGGGATTTGTGTACCTTTATGATCATCCAGAATACCAAGAAGCACACAACTTTAGTGAAGCTGCGTGGCGAAGAACGTCTACGAATCTCGGAGATTATGCGATCGCGTTTTATTCTGCCCTGTGGGCATACGACGGATGGTAAATTCGACAGCCAATGCTTTCGTCGCGTTTCTCTCACTGTCATCCAAACAGGAGCAATCTCAACCTTGTCACAGGCGAACTCAAAGACCCCGCCAAAAACTTGCCCAAAGCAATCCTCATTGGTCCCTCCATCGTCATCATTGCGTACCTCCTTGTCAACCTCTCTTACTACCTCATCCTCTCCTCCGACATTGTCGGTGCAACCAAAAGTATCGCCCTTGACTTTGGAAATCACATCCTCGGAAAAACCCTCTCCAGCATCCTTATTCCCATCATCGTCCTCGGCAGCACTTTCGGTGCCGCAAACGCCTCGATCTTTACCGGCGCACGCGTCACAACCAGCGCCGCAGCACGTAACCAAATCCCCACCCTGTTCGCACACTTCCATTCCACCCTGCTCACCCCCGCCGCGGCCCTGACACTGCAAGCGGCCCTTGCGAGCCTCTACTGCGCTGCGGCCACATTCGAGCCTCTCGTGACCTTCTACAGCAACCTCGCCTGGTTCTTTTACCTTGCGGCCGTGTTTGGCGGCGTGCTGCTACTGCGCTGGACACATGCGGAAGACGTGCGGGGGCGGCCGTTTCGTGTCTGGGGGTCCGTCGCTGTGGCGTTTTGTGTGGCGGCCGCGACTTTATTGGGTTTTAGCGTTTACGAGAGGCCACTGGAAGGGGCATTGGGGCTCCTGTTTTTGACGAGTGGAGTTGGGGTGTGGTATGTGAGGGAGTATTGGGATGAACGATTTTCGAGGATATACAGCAAATTGTGTGGTATGCTTGGACTGGAGAATCGGTGGGGTACTGGAGGTGGCGGTGTTTGGGGACGTCTCAACGATACCGATGAGAACGAAATGGCTATGCGGAGGTTTGATGAAGAAGTGATGCAAGAAGATGACTTCTTAGATTAATTAATGTATTTTTAAGTTCGAAAGGATTATGCCCAATTGAGTCCAAAAATCAGTTCAGTCAATATTCTGCAGAATAATCACGCGCAAGTTGCTTCTCCCGTGCCAATGCTTCCTCGTCCACTTTTTCAGGCATCTTTCCTCCCAGACCCAAAAAGAAGCTCAACTCCTCGTTCTCACGATCTCCCTTGAGCCCCATCTCGTGACGCCAGATATTCACAGGATTGTTGAGCTCTTCGTCACTCACAAACAGAGCTTCCTTGTGAGCCTCCGAGGAAGCCTTAGGTTCCATCCACGAAAATCCTTCATTATTGCCCGTTTCATCCAACGGGTCCAGCTTGCCTTCCAAGAACTTGGTCCACATCTTATCCTCCGGATTCACCATCATACGTGGATGACACAGCCGCAAGAAGCTCGCATCTCGCGAAAGCGCCTTGCTTACCTCGTCGTAGTCCGAAACCTTGAGCTTGCGCGCGATGCCGCCCATCTCGCGACTCGCCTCGGCTGCCACCAGCAATGCACCAATGTCCGCATTTTTGACACTTGCCTTGGCTCCGCTGTCGCTCCCCACGCTCCAGCTGCCTCCAAGCGTCTCGAAGAGCGCCATGGCGATGGCGGGCGGGATGAGGTCCGTGGCGTTGATGTTGAGGTCCTTGCTCTTGACACCCGTAAGGCTCCAGACGCTGGCAGTGTCCATCCAGTCGATTTGGATGCCAGTGAGTTCTTTGAGGTATTTGGCATGTTCAAGGTTGCCTTGGCTGGAGGCTTCCCAAAGGTCGTCTTTAATATCTTGCTTGTTGAGGGAGGCAATGAAATTCGGGTAGCAAGTGCATAAGTGTTGGATTGCCAACAGTCTGTGGAATGCGATGTTATGTTTCCAATCCGTGATCACATCGCTTGGAGTGATTCCAATTTGAGGAGCGAGGTCCTTGTCAGGAACCACGCAATATCTGACGAACAATGAAGTCATTGTGACATCAGATATGATTCAAAGGCATACCTCTTTAAGAGAGCAGTTATAGCCCCAAATGGCGCACCTGAATGAGTGCCAAGTCCAGCAAGCATATTTGTCTTGCCCGTAAGGGCATCCCCGAATTGTGGATCCGTCTCCTCCTCGGCACTCCAACTCAACAGCTTTGCGGCCAGCTCTGTATGGCCATTCGCCAGAGCAAGGGCAAACATGCGAATCTTGAGTCTCATTTGAGGATCCTCCTTCTCAGCCGGGGCGCGAGCTTCAAGCAAACGACGAACAAGTTCTTGATAGTTGTGCTCACAAGCCATTTCGCACGCCATTCGCCAACGCAGTGCAAACTGCTGATCATCGTCGGATCTCCATCCTTCCAGCACTGTGCTGAACACAGTGTCGAGCGCATTTTGCTCCGAGGCTTCAAGCAAGAAATGCAGCCCACGGTAAGTTTTGATGAGTCCATCGTGGTGCTCAGAGAAGCTTCCGCGTCCAACCAAATACAATACCAAGTCACGATGACCGTTTCCTGCAGCTGTCTTGAGAAGCTCCAGGCCACTTTCGCGTAGTACACTGTCTCCAGCAGGGTGCTCCATCAACAAGTGAAGAGTGTTCAGGTTCCCGCGAATACACGTCAAGCCTGCGGCATCTTTGATAAAGGGCGACACTTGAGGCAGGTACCTAGCGAGCACGGTTTCCATCAAGCGTTGCGAAACTTCGCTGTAGGCCACGGCGCAAAAGAAAACCTCACGCCACGAAGTTGCGTCCAAGAACTTTGGGATTCCTTTATCATGGCCATGACGGGTAAGGGTTGTTAATGGTGCAGCAGTCTTGGCGCTGGCATGGGTCACAGACTGGCGTGTTCGCGACAAAGACGTGTAACTCGAATATGCGGATGGACGCCCTGGTGTAGCGTCCTCGTGTAATTTCTTCAAAACAACGTCTCCAGATGTTGAAGCGCAGGCTAGAGACCACAAGGCTCGGATTGCAATTACTTCTTTCGGTGGTTTCTGAGGGGCAGCGGAAACTGCTTGGCTTGATTTTGAATCTGCAGAGGACGCGTACCGCGAAATCAGGAATGAAATTACACCCTCTCCCAATATAGTTTCAGGATATCGTCTCGATTTTGAATTGGCGAGGGCTGTGGCGCGTGAAGCCCACGCGCCAGGTGACGTCGGGCGCTCTGGATCGACTTCGGTTGCCCAACGTTGGATCACATTTTCGTGGCGAACAAGCCAAGAAGCTCGAACGACTTCGTTGGTCGATATGGCGTGGAACGCCTTGCAACTAACGGCAAGTTCTGAAGGTTGATCGACGAAGGAAAAGATGAGCGTCAGGATAGGACGCGACAGTGTTTCGAGCATGGAAAGTAGGCCGTAATCAAGAGCTTTTCAAGATGGGATCCAGGTGATACTTGACAAAAGCGATGAAGGAGGAGTTTCCTTTGTTCGAACTCGCAACCCAAATTTGGAACGAATTTTTAACCGAAATACTTTTACATGGAGAAAAGCTTGGAAGTATTGGCGACTGTAGGGCCTTATTATTCGCTATTCTTTCTTTTTCTCCATTGGTTTGAGAAGCATATTCTGGGATTCCAACAAGCTTGCCTTGTTGAGATGACGAATAGCACGGCTTTCAATGACCAGCGATGTATCAAGCGTCAGCCCGCCTGCTCACCTGGCTGTCCACTTCAGACAATTCTTTGAGGACAAACATGATAACACAACGCCTGCACCTCCTTTTAACCTTCTTGGCGTTTATTATTCCAACCGTGACTGCCTGGCGTGACATTGAACGCGTGGGTGGTGCAAATGTCCCTGTTGGTTTTTACGAAGGTCAAGGTAGAGGTTGGCGCGCAGCGTCGTCGCCTTCGCCCTCCCCTGAACCGATCCAGAACTTTGCTAAAGCCGCGCCTATAGCCACTCCAACCATCTCGAACGCGACGCTTCAGCAGGCATTTGCCATTCTCCAATTGACACCATCCTGTGCCCTTCCATGCATCACCAACAGCACGAGCAACAGCAATTTCACTCTCGCCAACGTAATCTCCCTCTGCAGCCAGATGTCAAATTTAGGCAACTTGATCGCGTGTGGAACCAAAAACTGCAACGCGACGCAACTCGCTCAGATTTCGAGCCTCTTCGCCAACAACACACAAAAGATTGTCAGCATTTGCAACCAGGTAGTGCCCGCTACTACCATGCCTCCATCCACCGTCATGTTAGCTCCAAGTCCATCGAGAACGACGTCGGGGAACGAATCCAATTTCTTCAAGCCTTTATTGGCTACTATCGCTTTCTTCGTGCTTGCAAGCATTCTTCTTTAGACTTTTTTATACGAATAGGTGTCAGACATACATTTGATATCAAATTTATATACTTTTCAGTTCCGGTAGACTCTAAAAACGCGCATGAAAAAACCAGCAAAAGAGGCTCTGCCGTCAAACAACCAGATCCTTGACATCCAAGTCTGGCAGTAGTCTCCCTAGCTGGTCTTTGATCCACCGACCAAAGTCCAGTCGACACTCCATTGGGATCAGGTACGTCTTGAGATCCCCGTTCACAACGGTGTAATCTGTCATTTCCTTCTTAAGTTCCCTCACGGCAGCTTCGAGATATTGAATGACCCCTTTTTTGATGGATCGACGAACATGGATGGGTTGCTGGTCATAACCGTTGATCATTTGACGAAGCAGACTGTTATTTTGAACATCAACGCAGGCAGATGACAATGAAAGCAAAAACATCACTTACACATTGTATAGAGCGCCTTGTACAAATTGGGGCAATTCTGCATCATCCAAGCTAGAGAAATCTCCTAGTTCGTCGAGCAAAGATGTCTCCAAGTCCATCTCGTCCTGCTCTTGCTCCGACTCCGTCTCCTCGACAGCTCCATTCCCATTCCCATTTTCCGCGGCGCTGCTATTTCCATGACTTTCCAAGGTCGCAGCCCCACCTTCTCCCACAACCGCCAAGTCAATCCCCCCTTCCCCGTCCTTCTCCATTTTAGCACGCTTTGGCACAGGCTCTCCTCGCGTTTTGAACGGCCTCAACATCTCCGCCAAAAAATCCGTCACCATAGCCGCTGGAATCCCCGTGGTGCTATAACCCTCCGAATGTTTCTTGGCCACTGTCTTGCAACTCAGTTCCGGATGCGCTAGCCGAAACTGACTAAATCGCTTCTTGACCGTATGAGTAATCTCCGCCGGTGCCGGCGCATAGCACGCAAACAGATCCGTCCACGCCACATAGCCCTCGGTATTGGCACTGCCGTCGCAAAATTCGGCGTTCGCCTCGATCACAAAGCGCGGCTCCGGCAGCACGAAGGGCGCGGGTGCCTCGCGCAGAAGGGCCCCAGAGGCCGCGGGGGCTTTGCGGTCTGCGGCAGCGAAAGTATCCTTAGCGACTGCAAGCTTTTCCGCCTCGGTCATGCGTTCGCGCTTCGGGACGCCGAGCTTGAGCGCGTGCCGAATGAATTCCGGTATGAGTTTCTCCGGCACACCGAACGTGGCCTTGCCCGTCGTGTACTGCCGCGCAATGGGTTTGGGCGTCAGGTTGTGCGCGGTGCGGAATTGGCTGACGCGGTTGTGCACGCCGGAGGTGACTTCAAAGTTGGGCGGGCAGTAGCGGCAAATGATGTCGTACCAAGCAAAGTAGCGCTCTGTGTTTTCAGTGCCGTCGTGGAAGGTGGGGGAGGGGTTCATGGGCCCATTGGGTTCAGGGATAGGCGCAAGGTTAATTGTCTGCTGTTGCTGTCCCATTGACTTTGGCGGCCTGCCAGGTTTTCTTGGTCCATCCACGGAATAAGTCGTGGGCAGTCTTGGAGATGAAGTATGCGAGGGGATAGGAGGTAGGGTGGCGGCGACTCCAGAGCGTTCAGGCCCCGCATCAACTCCATTTTCAAGCTTTTCTGCGGTATCTTCCGCCTTTGCTGTTGTTGCAGCATCTTCACCATTTGTGAGGCCATTCGAAGGTTGGTTCGGGTCTCCTGCACATTGCCTTGCGTGTGACCGGAAAGTCATTGTTGATGGCGTCTTATATGTCCCGCAAGGACAGTGTAACGTGCCGTCAGGTCGCCGTGGAATGACTATCGAGTTTCGTTGTTAAAGGCGTCATTTTTCAAATCAAAGGCTGACTCAAATCAGGCTTCTTCCACCAACAATGACTCTAGGTCATTCTTCATCTATTCCGCCTAATATGTAGGCCTATTTGCGCGAGAACTGGTATCATTTTCGTTCACGCCCTTTTCAGCCGACCTCACGGCACTTTCTCTCTCCCCGCTCGGTCCACCAAACTTTATGCTTCATTCATTCATTGAAAACGTACCTATAGACTGTCCATTGGCGTAGGAGATCGTTGGAGACGAGTGGTTTTCTTGCTTATGGGTATTCAACGCGCCCCGGGATCCATAGCTGCGCGAGCATCCTTCCACATCGCAAAAAAAGCGCCTGGGACCCGAGACGGCAGGCGAGTGGACAGCAGCGCCTTCCTCGCCAAAATCACCACTGTAATTAAAATAGGCGTCCTCTTCGAGAAGGGAGGAGGAGGAGGAAGAGGCGGTGCGCCTTTTATCTCTCGCCTTTTCTAGGAGACTATTTTTTGGCGGTGTGGTAGATGGGTCTGAAGAGTCTGGGATGGCACCGGCCCGCGTAAGCTCTGCGACCAAGTCAAGGTGCACCTTTTCGAGCTGGTCGATGCGGGCCAGTGCCGTTTCTCTGACTTGCTTGTTTTCGTCCTCGAGCCGCCTGTTTCTATCTGAGAGGGTCTCGATCTGGGCCTTGAGTAGCGCGACGAGGGCGTCGGTCGTGGCTGGGTTGTGCGTCAACACGGCCTCCATTTGTGACCTGAGACGAGCGGGTTCTGGTTCCTGGTAAGTTAAGTTTAGGAGGAGAAAAAAGAAGAGGAAGAAATAGAACCACCTCACCACCCACCCCCAAATGAATCTGTTAACTCCACTCACACTCCCACGGCAACGGTATAACTCATTCCGCCGCTGGCTGTTCCTCTCAGGGTCCTTCGCAGCCCCTCCCACGCTCTTTAAGGCTGGTCGTTGCCGCGTAGGAAGGACTGAGAAGCCAGTCGTCCCATCAACTTTTCCGAGGCCTCAAATTTCCAAGACGGCACACAACCAACACACCTCTTCACCAACAGTCCGCCCTTCGTCCTCCTCCTGCTTTCCATTTCATCATGCTCACCTCTCTATATCTGTTACCGTTTCGAGTTGGCTGATTGAACTCGCAAAAAGCAACCTTTATCACTTTCCCAACTTCAAAAGACCTTACTGTTACTTCCCAAGAAGCCATAACTTATACTAATAGATACATTCAATAAACATACCGTGCACGGTGAAGTGAACTCTTGTCTCGTTGCAAATGCTCCCAGACCTCCGCTAATAACTCCTTCATATTAGCCTCCATCAGTGCTGTGTCAAGCTCATAGCTCTTGCGTGCCTCTCCCCCCATCCGCTCCTTTTCCTCCACACTCATGCTGATGATCCGCTGCACACCATCGCACACCGTCGTTCCGGAGATGTCTACAGAACTGTTAAACTCCCTCCAAAGTGCCTGATGATCGAAATGCTGCGGCTCACGGTCATAGCCAATCAAGATTCCATCAAACCCGTCCTCCCGCACAAACTCGTTCATGGGCGGGTGGTTGGTGGTCAACACGACACTCCCCATACTCCTCCCATCATTGATGAAATGGCCATACCCTTCCTGCGCTGTACTACACAGCGCAACTCCATTCTCAATTTGCAAGCGCCGCAACGTGCGTACATCTACAAACTCATGAAACTCCACATTGGGCGGCCACCCTTTCGCCCTGAAGGCCTCGTAGTTCTCCATCTCACGCGGGTTGCCCACGAGCACGAGGCGTGGCCACTCCGGGTGCCGCGTCCAGCAGTCCGCCACGACGTGCGGCCGCTTGGAGCCCGTGTTGCCGAACGCGTGAAGGAACGCGTCGTAGCTGCGCAGCGTCATTAGCCGCGCGAGCTCCTCCGCGCCAAACAGGTCATGCGCATCCTGCCAGGCATCTGGGCTAGTATGGGCCATAAATTTGAAGTGTGGTCGCGGATAGATGCGGTTGTTGAGGACATACTGGTGTGTTGCGTTGCACGTTATTTTGGTTTTACAGAGGACCTTGTAGGTAAGGCGGAAGAGGGAGACTTGCTCGTGGTTCACACGCTCTACGTTGGGCATCCAGTAGTTGCGCACGGCAGGTATGTAGTCGAGCGGGCCGAGATGGCGGTTTGTAAGTTGCTCGACGCGGGTGACGATAGTGTTGTTCATGCGTTGCACTAGTACGTCATCAAATAGTTCTAGAGTAGTGTGTTCGCCGTGAAGGAAGGAGGATTTGGGACACAGGACCCGTTTGGCGAGGTAATCTTCTGAACGCAGTACGGGAGCGAGCCGGGCGTGCGAGTGATAAATATAAGGGATCCAGTCACTGCAGAATCCCATTGTGCGTGCTGCCTAGTATCTGGTTTTAGAGTGGTTTCGCTTTTGAGTGATGGGGGAACGAGACTCACTGAGGAAATCTCGAGAGGATAGCAGACTTTGAGGTAGTTTCCCACCAAGTAATCAATGGTGTGCGGATCGGACTGGGTTGCCTCGATGGCCCAGTGGCGTGTAATTGTGGTAAAGTTCTTTGATCCCTGGGTGCACAGCTTGAGCAGCTGCGGCAGCGAGAAGCCGTCCTCGCTCTTCGCCTCGAAGAGAACCATGTTGAGCGCGAGATGCGAGCGCTTTGCGAACGGGAACCTGACGTCCAATTCAGTGCTGTGGCTGCCGCCAGACTCCAACGCGGTGCGCACTGCGTCGGACGGGAGCGACCCGCTCAGCCACAGCAGCCAGCCGAGAGACGCCGCAACCACAGTCGCCACAATGCACCGCACAGCCCCGCGCATTCGTATTCGAGGTGGCGCCTGGCTGAAACTTCTTTTTCTGGGCATCTCGCATCTCCGCTTCGGAACGGACCCCAGCTGCATGAGAGACTGGCCTCAAAACCATTCAATCAGTTCCCCGCTACTAATAGCCTGGGTCGTCGTGTGAATTACCAAGCCGGAAAGCTAAAAAAAAGACAGTGCGTGACATGAAAAAAGATTCCTGCCTTCTACCAGATTTGAACTGGTGGCCTCCTGCTTACTAGGCAGGCGATCTAACCAACTGAGCTAAGAAGGCGGATGCTGTTAGAGATGTTTACATTATTATAATACGATATAAAAAGGGACAATGAGCCGCTCAACTCAACTCGACGACACTCCAAGCTGGTCACTTGGATTTCCATGATAGGACGCTAAGCTCATCGTGAATGAAGTGCTACTTCGCATTTGAATTGTTAGTCAAATTTCCGTATCCCTGCGGAGTCACCAGGCACCATTTTCTTCAGAGGACCGATTTTGTGGAATTTCCATCAAAGCGACACGTTATTCTGAAAATTTGGAATCGTGGGGAACGAGTAACTTAGCTTCATCCAAATGGAAAAAATACAATGGCATCCACCTCGGACATGACAATGACCACCCCCGCAATCTCATCGGTGGCCTCGATTTTGAAACCAATCAAGACTTGGAACGCGACGATAGCATCGCCGACAGAAAGTCTTGACGCGTTGACGACTTATGTCGAATTGCAACCGTTCTGTTTGCCAGTCTGCCTCAACGGCGGGGACCCAACCACAACGGCTACGGTCGTGTACGAAACCACGATCGCGACGCTCTGCAACGCGATCGCACTGAATCGGTTCGCGGCCTTGTTTTACTCATGTTTGGAGGCAAAGTGTGGGGATGCAACAGAGAAGGCGCGCATGGCGGTGGAGGACTGGCAGGAGGAGTTAATGCGAGTTTGTTTGACCGCTTTTACGGAAGATGGGATTGAAAGTGACGCAAGTGGGGCAAGCATCTTTCATTATGCTACTGTTGTTGGGTCTACAATGTCAGGGAATGTGCCTTCAAAACGTGAGCGTAGCCCCTTCTCTTTTATAATGACGGTTGTTATTACAGCACTCCTGCTGTGATTATATCATTTGGTAAAGCCCATGTACTACTCCTTCTTTCATGTTTTACAATGATATCCAAACTTAAATGGATTGACTTGATTTCGAGCCAAAATCCCAAAGCTTACCTGGAACGAAGCAGATACTTGCGAACGTCCACGTCCTCACGCAATCCTCGTACTCATTGGATCGAAGACGCTTCAAGAACGGAAAGGAATTTAAAGCGGTCTTACCCTGATTAATTGCACGTTACCGTCGACTCCAATATTCAACCCAAAAGATTTCGTGTTGAGATGGGCTCTGTGTAAGATCTTTTCTCATTGATCTTATCATCTTCATTCTTGAAACATGTCTAAACGACCTGACTACCAAACACATTTACCTCCATCATTTGAATACGGAAAGAGTAGTAAAGCTTGAGGAAAAATCTCCGACGCTGTGTCCCATATTGGCCAACAAGCCGACTTAGATTCCGAAGGACAATACCAACCAGGAAATTTATCGTGAAGAAATACGTGTATTGTCAATTATCCCAAAAATGAGTTTGAAGAAATAAGTGTCAGTAGTCTTCAGGCATGGGACGGAAGGCATGTTTGGCCTTGACGAAGTTGTTCGTCTTGCTTTGTTTTGCTGCCTTGGGAGTGACAAGCAGACCATTGGTGTTTCCATTTGCGTCCACGTAGAATCCAACTTTCACACCCATGTCGTTGATTCCGTTCAAAGTAGTCCCACCCGTTCCTTGAGGGTGGTCAATGATCACAAACACGGCATGGTTCTTCGCATCGGTCGCAGAGAAGCCATGCATAACTCCGGCAGCATCTGTGAAAGCTCCCACTACCTCTCCGTTTGCATTCGCACCCAGCGCCTGTGTATTCGTGCTCCCGGGGGCCTGCAACACCATGTTGTTTAAGAATGAGACAGTCGTGCCGGCTGCCGTTGTGCAGAATCCAACAATGTCGCCATTTGAAGTGATACCAGTTACCGTAGTGCTCACGCAGCCCGCAGCATCAGGCGTATTCACGGCCGCGGCCGTTCCGCTGGAAATGTAGTAAACGAATCCATGGTTGACACCCTTGTCGTCCGTGTAAAATCCAACGGCGGTACCAATATTGTTGCCAAACTTGCTGCGGAGCACGCCGAGGATCTGTGTCACGTCGTTGGCGCCAGCGCCCGCGTTGGGGTGGCGGTAGTTCTTCAAGATAAAACTTTGCTGTTGCGTGTTCCAGATCCATCCAGTTGCGCGGCCACCCTTGTCTATGCTAAAGCCACCAATAAGGCTTGCCTGGGGGTCGATGCAGGTGTCTTGTGTCTGCACAGAATTTGGCACGTTCAAGTTCGTGAAGGAAGGTGCGTTCGCGTTAGGAATGAAGTAGCCCTGGTTCGGGTGGCCGGTCACACCGCTGCCAAAGTAACCAGCGATAACGAATTGGCCATTGTTCAGTACGTTTTGAGTGCTACTGATACCGAGCAGCTGGTTGAAGGTCAGGTCGGCTTGGTCGTCGATGGTGGTGAGCGTGAACTTGCTTGAAGCGTTCTCCACTGCGGGCGCAGACTTCGCGTTACCGCTCTTGTGGTGGCGTCTTGGGGCAGCGAGTGTGACAGCAGCCAGAAGGGCAAGAACGAGGAATGACTTCATTTCTACAAGTGTTGGTATTGGTATTGAAAGCGTAACACGCGGTATTTGGCTCCTTATAAAGATTTTTTCGAGGATTGAACATGGGACGAACGAACACTTTGTCGAACACTTTGTCGAACACGGACATCGCAACGGTTGCACATTGGTAATCCACCTTCCAAGATTTCACCAGTCCCATGGCCTCTATCCCCTTCTCCCCTATGATTTGTAAAATTTCCTTGTTACTGCGCGAGGTCCACCATCATCGCCAAGCACATTCTTTGTGGTGAAAGAAATGTTGACATCGTAAAACCCCTGTACAACGCAGTATTCAGGATGCCAACATTTACGAAGTGTGTGGCTCGTCGTGATGGATTCCAGAGATTCGATCAGTAGTCGTGTGAGCACCCACTCGTGCGGATGGTTGGTCCGATCGTGTTCCAGTTCCATGGATGTACTGACCATACGAACGAATTACATATTGGTGAGAAACTCGGCACTCAAAAAAGTGGCCAATTTTTTTCACGATCCGCAATGATTTTGCGCAAGCTTGAAACAAGATGAAATCGGTGATGGAGCAGCAGAAATGTAATGGATCATGACCTACCTGATAATGACTTCGAGATGAAACCGGGAAATGTTCGTGCAAGAAGTCATAATGGACGATACACACTAAATTTTACCGCGCACCTCATACATAACATGCAAGCGGTACTCACTGCGAAACACAACAAAGCATTCATTACATTGACATAATGGCATCATTCATCTCGCTTGTGTCGCTTGCAACCATTGCAGCTGCGGTGCCCGTGCCGGCTCCTCAAAATGACGCAAACTCAAATACCACAGGAAATGCGATTCCTGCACCTGCCGCGGCGGCTGCCGCGGCGCCTGCTGCTGCGGCACCTGCTCAGATTGACTTGACCGTTCTCAACTTTGCTCTGACCTTGGAACACTTGGAAGACACCTTCTACAAGTAAGGCGCTGTTTACAACGTAATCAGTATGAGACTCATGGGTCTTTTTTCTATGCTCTTTAGGCAGGCCCTTTCCAAGTTTGGCCCCTCCGATTTCGAAAGCATCGGTCTTCCGGGCAACTTCATCAACAGTCAATTCCAAACTGTTGCAAGTGATGAAGCCATTCATGTCAACTTCCTTCAATCCGCTATCCAGAGCACCTTCGGCATGAACATGGCCGTCCCTGCGTGCACGTACAACTTTGACACGGCCCTCGCAAACGTCCAAAACTTTATCACCTTCGCTTCCATCCTCGAACGTACCGGTGTCCAAGCCTACGACGGAGGTCTCCATCTCGTCCAAAGTAACGACATCAAGACTGCCGCCGCTACGATCGCCACCGTCGAGGGCCGCCACTCTTCCTTCCTCAACCTTCTCACCAACAGCGGACCCGCACCTGGCCCCTTCGAGACGGCTCTCGGTATCCGTCCCGTCATAAGTATCGCAGCTGGCCTCATCAAGCAGTGCCCCTTCACCCTGCCCGCCATGCCATTCCCAGCCTTGACCACCGTTAGCGGCGTCGGTAGCACTGCCATACAACCCGTCCAAGCCGGAAGCGTTATTCCCCTGATGTTCGATGCTGGCGCGGGTGCTGCCATGGGAATGGGCAACATGGGAATGACGGGAGCAGAGGTTGCTGCTGGCCCCACCATGCTCGATGCAACGCTCCCAACGGTTGATGCATCGACAGCTGGTCCGGTTGACGGTTCTTCCATGAATGCTGACGCTGCAGCCGCCTCTACCACCGATGCGATCCTGCCAGTCGCTGACGGTGCTGCGACCGATGCAACCATGTCCGCCACTGATGGTGCCGGTGTTTCCATGATGAGACGCCAGAACGGAGGCCTGCAATGCAACTGGGTTTTTGGCCTCACCCAGAAGCGAACTGCAATGCAGCTGACTCAGGGCGGTGGTAGCTGCACTGTGCCCCAAGACATCGAACAAGCTCAGTTTTCTCAGGCAGTGCTATTTGTCGTGAACCAGGACCGTGATGTATCGTTGGACGACGACAAGAACGTTGTGGCTGGCCCAGCGACCATCTTTGTTGGCGGACCAAACAGTGTCAGTAGTGGTGCTGGTTCGAGCGTGGTTGGAGGCGGAACCTCGAACCTGATTGCAAGCGACGGTTCGAGCCTGGGTCCAAACGTGGACATTGGCAGTTCTATCGGATCTGTTGGTACAGTTGGTGGGGAGGTTGTACTCGTTGGACGGGATTCCAAAATTTCAGGAAGCTCTGCTATCATGGTCTGCAATCTTCTCGTCGTGGTCGCTTTTGCACTCTACATGTAAAAGCTTCTCACTCACCATCACCAAGCCCAGTGTGTGGGCTCTAATTCTACTTTCATATGCATTTACCTTCAGTTTGGCTGGTCTGGACGGAAGAATAAAACAGTACAGCATCACAACGTGGATGAAAGTAAAAATACACACAGTTGAAAAGTAAGAGAGAACGCAGTAATGATGAGGTTGTGTTTCGTTGATGAATGCAGGATGAATCGAGAACAAAAAAAAAGGTAATCCCGAAGTCATTCAAAGAAAATTTTATCCATGGCCAAGAATGAACTACAAAAGAAAGCATACGCCTGCCGCCTAATTTCCACATCTTCAACTTTCATCTTCCTCGACACCATGCTGACACGGTTAATTCTTGCTCTCGTCTCTCTCGCCGTTGCGTCCGTTGCCGCACCTGTTGCCGCCCCTGCACCACCCAAGGCCAATATCGACCCCAACACGGGACTACCAGCGATTCCATTCGCCGGAACGGCTGCTGCAGCCAACACAATGAACACAGGAAATGCCGCTGCTGCCGGCAAAGTTGCAATGGGAACTACCATGAACACTGCTATGGCTGCTACCGCCGCCGGCGCACCTGCCCAGATCGACTTGACGGTTCTCAACTTTGCTTTGACGTTGGAGCACCTCGAAGACACATTCTACAAGTAAGTCTCGTATGTGAGGCTGGTTCCATGGTATCTTTGCTGACCGCCCGCATAACACAGGCAAGGACTAGCAAAGTTCGGCCCCTCCGCGTTTGACGGAATCGGTCTCCCGGGCTCCTTCATCTTCAGCCAACTTGCTACCGTCGCACAAGATGAAGCAATCCACGTCAACTTCCTCCAAACCGCCATTCAGAAGACCTTTGGTATGAACATGGCTGTCCCCGCCTGCACTTACAACTTCGACACGGCCCTCGCCAATGTCCAAAACTTCATTACCTTTGCCTCCATCCTGGAACGCACAGGCGTGCAAGCCTACGATGGCGGGGTGCACCTCATCGTCAACAACGACATCAAGACGGCCGCAGCTAGCATCGCCACCGTCGAAGGCCGCCACTCCTCCTTCCTCAACCTCCTTACGGGGAGCGGACCCGCTCCGGGGCCCTTCGAGACGGCCTTGGGTATTCGCCCCGTTATCAGCATCGCGGCAGGTCTCATCAAGCAGTGTCCCTTCCCTTTGCCCGCGATGCCGTTCCCGGCGTTGACGACCGTGAGTGGTGTGGGGAGCACCGCGCAGCAGGCAGTGCAGGTGGGCACTACCATCCCACTTTTATTTAACGCTGGTGCGGGTGCCGCCATGGGCATGGGCAACATGGGGATGATGGGAGCACCTTCAATGGCTGGATCGCAGGGAGCCCCTGGACCGGAAGCTGCCATGGGAGGGGCCGCAGGTATGGAGAGACGTCAAGCTGCGGGACTCCAATGCAACTGGGTGTACGGGGTTACACAGACTCGCACACCTTTACAGATTGGCAATGGTGGTGGTAGTTGCATGGTGCCGCAGGGCATCGCTCAAGCCCAGTTTGCGCAAGCTGTGCTCTTTCTAGTGAATCAGAACCGCGACGTGACGTTGGATGATGATAAGAATGTTGTTGCAGGGCCTGCAACCATTTTCATTGCACCTGGAATTGGAGCTGGCAACATGGGAATGACGCTCAACACCAACTTGAACGGGAACGTGGGTACCACCGTTACAGGTGCAGGTTCGCCTGGAGTTATTGTCATCAAGGATGCGGCAATCATCGCTGCCTCTACTCAAAACGGAAGTGTGCCCGTTGCTGCTGATGGCGTCCAGTCAGGAAGCGTCTCGGTCGTTGTCGTGATTAAGCTTTTCGTTGTCGCTGCCATCGCCCTTGCCTTGTAATTGGAGTACTTATTTCAACTCTGTACAGTTCATTCGACTGCCATCATCATTCCTTTCTTCCCCTAATTCATTATATCGCATTCACTCTCACTCTTGTTTGGGCTGGTTCTGCATCAAGGAGGGAGTTTGTTGCTTTCATAATACATTTGCCACAAGTAATCATTTTCACACAAAATCGCGTTTAATTTCATTCATGACATTCATCATGATGCTTTGATTCATTTTTTGGACGTTCCAAATCCGCTGAAGCCCATCATTGCGGCAAAACCAGGATCCATGCCTGCGCTCATCAATTCGGTTTCATTTTTGCGCTTCTCCTCTTCTTCCTCTTTCTTCCTCCGCTTGTCTTCTTTCTTGGCCAATTTCGCGGATTCCTCCTGATCAATGGCTTTCTGGACGCGTTCGGCGAGAGCTAGGTAGAGTCGACAAGATCAGAGCCAATGAAGGAGCAGTGCATACGTGGGGAGGAAGCCATTCAGCCTTACTTGTCTCTTTTTCTGGGTTCTTCCGTTTGTCGGCCCACATTTCAATACGCGCTTTTACTTGCTCGACCGTGCTCCTCTCCACTTTCATGGACATACCCAGATTCTTTTGATCTGTATAAAAACGAATTTAAACTTTGTTTGCCAGCTGTCAGATAGTTATCGTTGCTTGAGTTTCCATACAAGCAAACCTATCGTCCTCGCTCGCAATCCAAAGAGAGTCGCATCACCTCCCGCTCTCGCATGTACGCTCATTCGCTATTCTTTCCAATTCTTTAAAGCTTTCCGCACTCTTTCCGGGTGCGGTGGAAACAAACAGCGGGCTAGGCCGACTACTCACGTTTGAAACCGTTGAGATGGTCCAGATAGTTGATGTTGTCCTTGCAGAGGGTGTTGCACACTGCGCAGAAGAAACCTGGCTGGCTCTGTCCGCCGCCTGCACTCGGAGCGGTTGCATCGCCGACCACTGAGGTCCTGTTGACGAGCTTCTCGAAGTCGATGGTTCCGTCCCGGGCTTGAAGCGGTGCATCTGCGTCTTCGCTCTTGGCTGCGAGGGCGCCGCCGCCGTTCCGGGCGTCTGTTGTTGTTGTTGTTGTTGTTGTTGTGGTGGTGGTGGTGGTGGTGGTTGTGGTTGGTTGTGGTTGGTTGTGGTTGGTGGTGGTTGGTGGTGGTTGGTGGTGGTTGGTGGTGCGCACCCTCGTCCCGAATGCGCGCCCTCCGCGCGAACTCGTCTCTGTCCCACGTGCGGCGGAACCCTGTGTCGCCGCCGCCGGCGTAGAACGGCTGGTTTCCAGACATCGAAAAACAACGAATCGAAACCATGCTGCGCCACGCCCGCGCGCTCCCCGTCCATCCGGGCCACCCCGTCCTGCTTCGCCCGCTCGGCCTGCGCCCACTGCGCTCCTCGTCGGCCGCGCTCGCCTCCAGCCCGCCCCAAGGCCAGGGCCTCGCAGGCCGTCCGCCGCAGCTCGATCCCAGCCACGAGGCCGCGCCCCTTCACAATAACGGCATCCTCGGATTCATTGATTCGCTGGCATCAGCCGTTGGGCTGCCGCCCCCGACGGGGAATGCATTCACGCAGTCCGGTACAATGTCCTCAAGCCACAGTCTCGTCCCGTCTCTTCTCAAATCACCTGCACTCTGCAGGAATCACTCTCGGTGCTTTGGGACTCGCCGCCGCCTTGCTTCGGTTCGCGGGAACATACGCGTTCGCCTTTCTCGAACGACGGCTCATTGTTGCCTGTGAAGCGGACGGGCGAGACGAAGTCTTTGCCTGGTAAGTGCATGCAAATGTATATTGTTCGATACGAGGTCATATGTTGGCTCTGGAGGAAGTAGGATGCGCCTTTGTTGGATGTCGCGGCGCGATCATGCGTCAAGGTGGCAGCTCCGCGCGTGCTGGCTGGTCCATGGGCCGAATATGATACGACAAACAAGCCAACGCAACACGTCAACTCATTCGTTGCCACAGGATTCTCGCCTGGTGTGCAGATCAGGGCTTCGCCCGCCGCTCCACCCGCTTCGCCGTCGCCTCCGTCGCCCGCTCGTCTACAACCACCACAAGCAGTAACGCGCTCGACGAAGAATTCTCGCACTTGCCCTCTTACCAATTCCTCCCAGCTCCCAACAGCACGCATTTTTTCTGGTATAAGGGTCGATTCATGTGGATCACGCGGAGTCGGCCAAAGCCGAGCACGAATGGGAGTGTGAACAGCACGAGTACGGGTGCGATTGCTGGAGAAAAGATTGTGGTCAGCACAATTGGATCCTTGTTTCAAGGGCAAGGATGGGGCTCGTCTTCCTCTTTGACGGCACGTCGAGGCGATGGAGACAAGGTCGTCGCTACCACTTCGACGAATTCGAATTCGGTGGATGCAAAGCTACTGGCGCGTCAGCATTTGCAGCAAGGACAGTTGACGATTCCGAAAGCCCCCGCGAGAAAGGCTTTGGAAGATTTGGTCGAAGAGGCGCGCAAGCTCTTTGCCGAGCGAGATCTAAAACGAACCGTGATCTACTCTGCAGATCAGTATGGGAACTGGGTAATTCATCAAAATAATACTAGTGTCCATATGTCTCAGAACGCACGTAGAGACGAACGCGAAGCCGGCCAATCCGACCCCTCTCCACAATTGTCCTCGATGGCGAGACGAAAACAACCGTTCTCAGTGACGCGATCGAATTTATGAAGAACGAAAAGTGGTATGCAGATCGCGGGATCCCGTATCGCAGAGGCTACATGTTTTACGGTTATCCTGGAACGGGCAAGACGTCGTTTGTGACAGGTTGGCTTTCTTTTCTTTGGTACATGAGTCTGTCAAACTGCTGATTTTGTCTTCAGCGCTTGCCGGAGAGTTGAAGCTCAACATGTAATGAAAGCAGTTCTACTGTTCAATCATTGTTCTAACGACTAGTTCTCCGCAACAGCTACGTTATCTCCCTTGCCAACAAGGGTCTCACGGACGAGACGCTCACCGAGCTTATGGTCGACACCCCGCCACGTTGCATCCTACTTCTCGAAGATATTGACGCTGCTTTCGTTTCACGCACAGTCACCGGCAACACTTCCAATGGCGCCAGCGAAAACACGATCGTGACTAACGTCACCTTCAGCGGCCTCTTGAACGCCATTGACGGCGTCGCTGGTAAGCTCTCCTTGCCAACCCCATTTGCAGACACGCTTTTAACTTTCTGTCATTATTAAACAGCCCAAGAGGGCCGCATCCTCATCATGACCACGAACCACATGGAAAAGCTGGATCCAGCGCTCATCCGTCCGGGCCGCGTGGACGTCAAAGTCCTCCTCGACAAGGCTACGCGGGCGCAGATTCAGCAGCTCTTTGTGCAGTTTTTCAGCGCCGAGGGGGCGGATGGGGAGGCCCGGTTGCAGGCGCTTGCCAGAGAGTTTGCGGGGCGGGTGCCAGAGAAGGGTGTGAGCATGGCTGCGGTGCAGGGACATTTGATGAGGTTCAAAGGGGATCCAAGGGGGGCGTTAGAAAGCGTTGCGGGGTTTGTGGACGCAGTTATGGGATGAAGTACAAACCCAGTCCTTGATAAAACTGGCATTCAAAAACTCGTGTTTAATTACTTTTGAGAAGAAGCGCGGAGTCAATCAATTGTGAACCGTTCCAACTTGCGAAAGAAGCAGCCCCTCTTCACTTGAAGCGTGTTCTGCGTAGGTTTAACTGCCTTGCGATATTCTTGTGAAGATATGCGGCGCAGAATGCATGCGTATGACATACTTGATGTCATTAACAAGGGACTGTGTTGGAGTCAAATTGGTCTGTGTTTAGGTGATATATTTCGTTCTATATTAAATTTAATTCTTTGTATAAGTGGCTTGATATGCTTACCAACCTTTATAATTATCTTTTATATTTAATTTACTCCAACAGAATAACTGCAAGACAATCAATAACTTGCAAGACGGACTCAAGATAACGCGGCTCGAATAAAGTGAATTACTCCCAACTTGGACACAGTCGAGTAAGCTAGGGATTAGAATAACCGAAATAGCAATTCTTGAAGCTCAAGAATGTCATTACCTATACTCAGTTTCTCTGGGGTGGCTGTTACGCTTCAAGCAGTTATGTGAGAGATCATGATCGATGACGTTTGGAGTGTAAATCCCATTATTGAATGAGCGCAACGCCAGAGAGCAGATTTGATGCTCTATCCATTCCCATAACTTGCACTATCCTTGGTCTCTGTCTGGATGACAGCTTGTGTGCCGTTTTACGAGTTGGTAGACTCGTCCGTAGTTCTTTAATCCATCGAGTTTAACGAATTGTACAGGACGCTCCCTTCAACACGAGCTCAACCTCCCATCACGGCATCGAAAGTTGTTTCTTACACTTACTCTTTTGACGTTCAATACGGCTCTGAGTCTAAACAGCATCTTTCTGATTTGGGCATTCTTCACCTCCCCAGAGGACTGCTTTCCCGTGAACATGGGGCAAGGCCTCACATTCCACATGTTTGTCACCGTCTTTGACGCGTACATGCTATACAAATCAAACCTAGCTTTGGGAAAATCTTTCATGTTCACAGTTGTGACGTGCCTCTGCCTCGTGTACCGCATGGGATGGGTCGCTGCGGACATTGCGCTGACGTTCCTTCCCGTCTCTTGGGATCCGGCTCAGCAACTGTGTCTATTCAAGCAGGACCCGCTCGCGGCGCTCAACTATACTATCGCTGACGTATTAGCGGACCTTGTGAGCTCCGCCGCCACAATGGCGGCTTTTTCGCGACAAGGGGGTTTCGAGATGGACATGTACGGTCTCTCGTTTCAGCTCGTGAAGGAAGCGGCGCTGAGGAGTTTAGTTTGCCTTGGAATGGACGTGTTTTTTGTAGTGGTCGTCTTTCGGTGGAGCAGCGCCGGGCAGAATGTGGCGTATGCAGTACAAAACTTGATATATTTGAAGGTCATCAATATGGAGCTTTGGTGGAGTTGAGTGTAGAGTTTTTACTGCACATCTAATTAACTGCCCCCATGACTGCAGAAGAAGTGCGTGAAAATCAACACCTCACCTTAGCTAAAGCGAGTTCGGAACTGTATATCTGAGTCCGAAAGGGTCGACAAAGCATCGTGATCATCAGAACGACAAAAAACATGGTGGATACCAATCTTCTTAAAAAAGAATAAAGATAGGTAAACGCTCATTTCTCGCTCTTCTGAGGATGGTGTATTGCCTATTAATTCGTCCTGTCCTCCGTGAAGCCGCTCCAAATTTACACTTTTCATATCGTCGATTTTCTGATCAAGCTTTTTCATAAATTCAAAAATAAGTCCGAAAGAGGATGAAGGGGCGGTTTCAAAGATTCGCATTGCCCATTGGACGATGCAGCGTGATGGAAATAGTTTTAAACCAGCGAACACCTAAGCTCAGTCAAAACGTCACAGCTGTAGTTCTTACTCCCTATGCAGGATGCTTTTCATCTGGTATCTGAGTTAGTCTATTTATGTTCAAGAGGCCTCGACTGCGCACCCCTCATCAGTTTTGCTTGATTTTGGGTCTGCTCTTTCGTTCAAACATACTTTGCTGCCAATCGCAGCTAAGTCATTGTGTTCACTAGCCGCCATCAACTATGCCCTGATCCCTATCAATACTGTTGTACCAAAAAATGAAAGCACTTAGGAGGACACAGTTCCCATGTACAATGATTTTATGATTCTTGATGTGTATGAATTTGAAGAGTCTATGTACAGAAATTGCTTAAGGAATCGAATGGATGGATGTTCCATTCCTTTCCTGTTTGTTGTATCGCATTTCAAAAGAGGCGGTATCACCTGTTCCTCATATATCTCACTATTATTATTATAGCAGTGACACTTGCGTTCATACTTCTTTGACGTCAAGGGCCAGATTCCTTCGTCTACTCTTTGATTTTACTCGTGCTGGTGTAATTAGTTGTTTCTCGTCCAGCTTCGGTTGAATGACAGGTCCTCACTTTCACCTGCGTAATTGTGCGATCGCATGGTATGTGCCGCAACTTTGTTCAAGCTCCACCTTTGGCGCTGTGATCGCCGATGCCAACACAACGACAACTTAGTCACAGAAATTCTCATTTATTGAGCTTCTGTTCGTAAATGAATATTTGAACATTTGGACTTTTGGGCTTGGATGCGTGCCTAATGTTTGGTGTCAAAGGGTAGTAAACACTGGAAAACGAAAACAACTCAAGACACTCTTTCTCACTTTCTGCTTACATAAGCGTTGCGCCGAAATCCGTTACTCCCTATGACGGATTTGTATCATAGTTCGTGTGTCATCTACGTCTAGGTTGCTAGTCAGCACCGTGTTTTTTTTCCTTCAAGTGGATGTTGGAAAACTATCCCATGTCCTTCGGGACTTCAGGCAGAACCATGGGTCATGTGCCCAAAACAATATGGAATTTTTCAGTCAAAAGGCATGTCCGAAAAACCAAAAATTTGAATTCGTAGCCAGGCTTCTTGGATCCAGTGACATTCATACCTCAGAGTCATTATCGTTTTCATTAATCGCGTCCAGATTTATATGCGGACAGTCTTTGGTTACAGAATCCATTAAGATACCATGAACGTGCTGTCACTCTCTTTGCTCGTTCTCATCACATATACTCATGCGCAATCCAACGAAGCTCTGATCGCTGCCGTCTCCACGATACCCTCTTGCGCCATGACCTGCGTCAACAACGCCGCGGGGATGCGCGCAGCCTCCGCACCGGGAGTTGCATCCCTCTGTCAAATGAGCAAGGCGAAAGGTACCGCATTCAGCGCCTGCGTCACCTCGTCTTGCTCAAACACAGACGCACTGCTCGTGACGGATGCTATGAATCTGTACTTCAGCGCGGCCTCGTGCCGGACCATTCTGAATCCCCCGCGTGTTGCTCAAGGGACATCAGCTGGCTCAGCATCGTCGTCACCGTCGAATGCGGGAAGCTTTAGCCGCGTGGGGGTGGCTGAGAAGCCAAACCTTCCAGCGCGATCCAACCCCAGTCTTCCACAGTCTACCATCGCAACTACGCAACCCACAAACCCAACTGCTCAGTCCACTACGCCAAGCATGGCAGCCACTCTGAAGGTGGCAAGCACCATAACCACTCAAAAGAACTCGTTGTCCTTGTCCTGCGCACCGATACTTCTCCTCATTGCAATGATACCTTGTCTGATTTAAGCATAAGCAAGCAAATAAAT
>MU614977.1:0-23687 GCA_025201725.1 Chytriomyces sp. MP71 | reverse complement strand
TTAAAGAGTTTACTATGGTTGAGACCAGTTAAATGCCGGATCCAAGCACCAAACATCGGGATGCACGCTAACGGTGACTAGGTCCGTTACGGATTGTATGAGAGAACTGCGGTGCGCACTCTGATCAAGAAAGAACACGAATGAGCACAAGCTCGCGCGGTCTGGCTTGTAAACCTTGCATTCCCAGGTTCAGTATTATTGACGGATCTGACCAGACCTGACATGTTTAATGATGGAATTGCTTTACGTTCTGAGGACGAGCGCTGGCGTATTAACGTTGGTCGCGTCGTCCAGTAGACGGTGCGTAGATTGTGAGGTGAGGGTTGCGTTCTCAATCTCAAAACAATTGTTGGGGAGAACAAAGAACCGCCCAGTTGTTTTTTCAGCAATTCCCCCCGCTTCCACCTGCCGAAACCCAGAGCTATCTCACTTCCTTTAAACAGATGATCGCTCAAACCTATTGGCTGTATTCTACTGTCGCAGTGATCTTCATGTCTATCCTGATAGCTCTGGACCTCATTGTGCTTGTTGCAAACGCGCTTTCCCTTCGAAAATTGCCTCCCAGCTCCTTTCTCATATTTTGGCTCTGCTTTTGTGGTGCGGGTACTGCCTTGAATCCTTTGATTATCGCTTCGACTCATCTTGCTCGAGACAATCTGGCGTTCAACAACCGACAATGTCAAATTCACGGATTTTTTACGCTTGTATTTGCACTCATGTCTCTTTGTCTCTGCACTGGCCTGACTCTCTTTCGTTACCTTGTGGTTGTTTGGGAAGTGAATCTGTTTCCGCAACTTGCTCCAGTGATTCTTGCCATCACAATAGTGACATGCAGTATTGTTGCAGGACTCCCTTTCCTTCTCAACACGGCCGACACTACCTATGTTATGCTTTCAACCCAAATACTCTGCACAGTAGCTTGGTATGACCCAAGCTTCCAAGTGAAATTGGTTGGATGGGTGTGCGTCAGCGTCCTTACGATACCGATTTTTTTCATTGGCTTTGCTTACGCCTCCATCTACCGCCGTTTCTATTTATCCATGCAGATAACAGAAGTCGCGTTGGTCAGCGTAAGAACAGTGAGCTCGTCCAATCTTGGCGCAAATGCCTCTACTAGCAAAGTCAACAAAACCGAGCAGCAAATTCTGGCGGCGAAAACAGACAGGGAGCGGCAGCAGACGTTACTCATGGAGAGCATTGCGCTGGTGACTGTGTTCCTAATTGGATGGGCACCTTATTTTTGCGCTGTGCTTTACGAGCTTTCAACGGCTAGGAGTGTGTCAGAGCAGTTTGAGTTCTTTGCTCAATTGGCGATAACCACCAACAACACTTTGAATCCAATCTTGGCTCTCGTATTTGACCATACCTTGAGAGGAAATGTCAAGAAAATGCTTCGCATTGAGAGGTAAGAGCAAAAAGGGTCTCCGTAAAAACAATTATTCGAATCACTTCTTCTTCATTTTTTGTCTATGTAATTTGTAATATTATACAAAAGAGTTGGAATGCCTCAACCATCAAATTGCCCCCAAAACACTTTCCAGCCCGCTTCGTTGGAGCTGTTCCACATCATGCGAACTCCGGCACCATCCACCTCTTGACCCAACAAGCCCAAGAAACACCAAGGTTCCTCCACGTGATACTCAATATCATCACCGGTAGTTCCCACCACCACCGTCTTCAATGCAATCACAAGTTCCTCAACAAAGTCCTCGGTCCGACCCACCCCTTGCAACAAATCAACACCTCGAGCCAAGGTCTCTTCCACGCGCTCCATATCCGCAACAAACCCCTCTACACATACCACCAACGGCGCAACCATCGCAAACAAGGGTGTAAGTTCCCGCAACGTTCGCAGGACATCCAACACTTCTCCCCTCACGCGTCGCCGCTCCGCAAGCCCCATACACAGCGGGCCCCCTGCGATCTCCCCTGCGGACCACCAGAACAACCGCGTGCGGCAGGTGGCAAACCACAGCACAAGTGCGGCCTCGAAGAGGGGGAAGCTACTGAAGAGGTGCTCGTGCCAGATTTTGTGGCGCAACGGGGTCGGATTCGTGCTTTCGGCGGTATGATGCAGGATCCAGCTGTTGATGTAGGTGATGCAGCGGGCGGCAGTGATGCTGCTGCTAAGAGTGCTGAGGAGGTGGGTAATGTTATCTGGGTTGGAGAGGAGGACGGGGTGGTCGATCGGGAGACAGGATGTGAGGTAAAGTTGTGGGCGAAGGAGCAGCATCGTGGCCGCATTAAAGTAGATGGAAATTGTGACAGTGTCAAACAATGTGGCAATCATTGAATTTTGAGATTGCTGAGAGGTTGACGTGATGGCAGCCTGAAAGGCGGTCACGGACGCGATATCGGTCAAAATGAAATGTGGAGGAATGATGCAGCCCAAATGAATAAGTTCTTTGCGCAGGATGATACATGTCTCTGAAGACATAATCAAGGACGCGGCTGCGGCTGCAGCATTTGCTGCTGGCGTGGTTTCAGGCAGGGTGGGGGCGCTAAAGTGCTGTCTGGTTATGTGATGAATCACGTCAAGAATGGAAGACAGGTAACAAACGGCCGCAATCTCATTATGTGGAGGCACATGGATGGATTCCCACGTAGAAACTTTCCTGGCAGGCTTAACTTTCGTCGGCTGTATATTTACATGCTGCACTGGATACCATTTCGGAACGGCAATCTGGAGCATCTTGATTGTATAATAAGCAACCCAGAACGTGATTCTGCGATCTTCCTTGTCATACTCGCTCATGGATGACGATATGGTCCACGGAGCCTCATCTGGATCCAAATCAAGACCTAGAGCCATAATCATGGTGACCGCCTTGTATGCGAATGGTTGTGCGACCTGTGGCTGGCCATTGGCTGATCCATGGGGACGTTAGAATCATGCTTGTAAACGATACACTCACAAAGCGCGAAAAAGCTGAGTAGCAAGAGGGCTTGCAACGTTTTCAAATTGGGTACATCAATGAAGCGAGTCACAGCCTTCCTTGCGCGATTGTAATATGCCAGGCAGGTCTCGGGAGATAACCTCGGTTGCTGCATATACGCTGCAATCGCACACCATGTGAGCCTGAAAACCAGTGGAAAGGTTCAGTATCGAAAAGATACGCAAGAGCGTGGATGTGCGTTCCACCTGAGGGGTGGGCTTTGAAAGAAGAATCCTTCCAGGAAGTTTACCCCATCCATGAAGTTGAGGAGTGAATATTTCCCTCCAGAAAAGAAGCGATAGCATAGTGCCCAGTCCTGTATCGTGGGTAACAGGTCCGAATCCGTCAATGCCAGTTTCGGATTCGCCTCCATGACAGCGGCTGCATGCCGCTCGTACGATTTCAAAGAAACGATATTGTCGGAAAGTGCAACTGACGAATCGTCGCAGAATTCGGAGCTCGAGCTCGAGACGAATGAGACCGAGTCAGCCTCCGCTGAGTCGGCAGCAGGCGCGCTGGTTGCCTTTAACACCGCGTCGGGACTCGTCATGGGAGTGTCACGCGACAGTAGAGGTCCCCGATCCACCTTCGCAACCGTTTGGTGAGCCTCCGAAAGTGAAGAACCGGGCGTTGGCTGCGTGGCGTAAACGCACGTGACCGCCGTCATTCGAGCGCACGATGAACACGCCGGAAGCTCCTTCCCGCATCGGCGATGGTGGGTTTTACAGCGAACGCACGGCGTTTTACTCAGCGCAACGGACTCAGAGGTTGCGGACGGCACGGCATCGGTCGAGATTCCGGATCGCTTAGGACCGTGCGATAGGGCAGTTCTGTCATAGCTGCATGTAAGTCCCGCCTTTACGCACTTGGCACATCCCTCAGGAATCATGTCGCATTTCTTGCGAAGCTCTGATTACGTGGTGGTGATAGTGGGTCAATGACTACATACGGGATGAAGCCTATCGCTCACCGTAGCACCGATTGCAGCTCTTGGGCTTGGGTGTGTAGCTGGGCGCAGGGCCGTGTATGGAGGCTTTCATGTGGCAGCGAAGCAAAAGCCAATTTGACTCAGGTTTTATGTGGTGGAGATTGGGGTACTCTGGCGGTTCCTTAATGCGAGACTGTCACCGAAACCTCTGTCGCACCTACCATCATTCCGCCTCATTGAATTATTCCGAGCCTTTGGTGAACAGCTCCTTTCGTCCATTTCTCGCATCATGTCAACAAGGAAGCCCAAAACGCCCTCCAAGAATCTGAATCGGAGGGAGTCTCTCCAAATGAACCGTATTGCCCCAAAAATCCTTGAAAAGTCCACGCCGCAATCCTCGGTGTTGCATCAGTGCGCTCAAAAACGATCGCGCCGCCCTCTTCTCCATCCGCTCCCGAATCACCGCCCTCTGTCAACGCCGCCAAATCTAACACCTCAGCCGCAATCTGTCGCTGTCCACCCCAATCTAGCACCAAAGAAACGTCCCTCTCCACATCCGCCATCTCTCGCGCCATCCCCTTGACGCACGCTACCATCCACGCGACCCGATTGTCGTCCCCGTCGTTGCATCCGCTCATGACAAACTGCGCCTCAATCTCCTGCAGTGTGCGCAGCATGTCGAGTACCTGCATACGCAAACGCTCGCGCTGCGCCATCGTCATCCGGAATTCGTTCTCCCCTGCAGTAGACATCTCTGGGCTCCACCAGAAGAGCTGCGTTCGACAAGTTGCAAACCAGAGGCAGAGCGCGGCTTCGAAGAGGGCCCCCGCGTGGTACCAGTCTTCGCGCCAAAATTTGCGGCGCAGGGCTTGTAGCACGGGGCGTGTGGTCGGGTTATTGCTGAAGGAGACAAGCCAGCTGTTCAGGTGGGCCACGCGTGCTGCTACGCGAAGGGTGCTGTGGAGGGCGATATGCACTTGTTGGAAGGCAATAGGTTGGGCAGTCGCCTCGGGGAGTGTCCAGATCCCGGTGAGATAGAGGAGGGGACGGTAAAGTATACAAGTGGACACGCTATGCAGAAATGTGGTCATAACTTCGTCCAAGGCAGGAATCATCTGTTGCTTAGTTGCTATGATTTCAAGGCGGTCGAGGTAGTTACTCATGGAGCCTGATTCTTCCGAGAGAAGTAAAAGCGGTGGAATACCGACCTCCGTAAGATAAGTCAGTCTTGAAGTTAATGCAGTTCGAGCTGGTGAATTCAAGAGATCTGGGTATAACGGTGAGCACCCTTGACTTCTTCGATTGAAACTCACCAATAAGGGAATCAGGTGCTCGCAAATGAAATAAAGTGCAATCTGATATTAAATCTAATAGATAACATAAGCAACAGATGGTTGCAATGCTATTTCTAATCACTGGGGATGTATGTGTATTTGAATTTGTCCGTAGAATTTGCCTGGCAGGTTTCACTTTGCTGCAATCGATGGCAATTACAAAAGGACGCGTGTATGAAGCCATTTGCGTCCCTAACGATGGTTGGTTATTTGAGGGATGCATTGCTGAGACAAAAAACTCACACTTGTGGGTGTAGTACCAAATGAAAAAGGTCATTCTACGCTCTTCTTTCTCAAGATCTGAGAGATTCATGCCGAGTAGCCAGGGCGAATCATCTGGGTCGACATCGAGTCGTAAGCGCTTCAGACACTGCATCGCGGCTAAGGCCAGCTCCTCCCGTCTCGGATCTTTTCGATTCGACATTGCAAAAGATGCAAGTATTTGCAAGCTCTGCATACCGCGAACAGTTGTAGCTTGATTTGTGGCCAACATTTGTGCAAGGGCTTTTTGAGCGCGTCGGTAAAACTCGGCACATACATGATCTGGGAGACGTGGTATCGAGAGGTGCGCAGCGATTGCACAAAGCGTGAGCCTAATGTAAGGCGGCTCGCTAAAGAACGAATTTAGAATTCCACCGTATTCGCGCAAAATGAACATTTGGTTTGCAGAAGTTGCGTAAAAGTTATAGACTGTGGCAAAATCCTGCATGGAGGGCATGAGGCTGGGATCCTCCAAAGTGTCTTGAACGCAAGACGACAGGATTGAATGTAGGGAGGATTGCCCCATCGGATGCGGTGAGTCTGGAGTTTGACTTCGACGAGGAATCCGGACGAGAAGCTGTGTGGATGCTTGCGGGCTGTTCTCCTGCCTCTGAGCGGTCAAACTCTTGGACTCGAGACAAGCCACGCCTCGCTTGACGCAGCGCCGACACGGGCGAACGCACGGATCGCACCGTTTCTTGTGCGTCTTGCACGAGACGCACGGCCGCAGCGGAGGTGGAGATCCATCTTGGGAAGGTTCGGGTACTGCGCTTGACAGGTTGAAGGGGGCACTCGCAATTTCAACAACTCCAGTCGCAGAATACTCGCACGTAAGATTGCGCTCAGAACAGCGAGTGCACGGAAGCGTACGGCTGCATCCCTTCCGCACCTGGCGACATGCTGTGCAGCCCTCGGTTCTAATCATGGCGCATAATTTCATCTCCGCCAGTCAGCCACGATTGACTTGTGCAATCTCTCCTGCTTCAATCACTCGATCCAACACGGCGTGATAAGGGGCCAATGATTCTACTTTTCCGGTCAATAACTAGGTAAAAAGCGTTCGCCCGAGGCTAGTCTTTCATTAAAATGTTTCTCCAGATGGCACCTCCTCCCCGCCAGGAATAAAGGGCGAATCATGTCTATCCTGCTTGGACACGTAAACACCTTTGTGGTACAGTATGTAAATATTCAATATGGAATATTAAGACTTTCATTCAAGCTCTACCCGCTCCCAAAATGATTCCCACTCCTCCTCTGCTGGCCCAGGCCACCTAAGTCCCCGTAATGGCTTGCCCAACATACCACAAAACGCCCAAGGCACTTCAAAGGATGGTTGCACTTCCTCCGTCTCATCAATCGCCAGCACCTGGACACCCAGCACAACGCCCTCCAATATCCTCGACGTGTCATCAGCCCTCGGCGCAAAACCACGCGAAATCTGGTCCTCCACATGCTCCATCTCCCGCAACATTACAGCTAGACATGTTGTGAGCGGCGTAAGCATATTGACTCGGTTCCCTGCTCCGGCGGCCCCCTCGCGAAAGAATCGTTCCAGTTCACATAGCGTCCTCCATATGTCCACCACATACGCACGCAATCGTCGCCGGTCCACCAGCCCCATGCGCAAAACGCGATTGCTCGCATTGTTGTCGTCGTTGTCTTCGCCGCCCTCGCGCCACCAGAAAATCTGCGTGCGCACGGCCGCAAAGTGGAGCACGATGGCGGCTTCAAAAAGGCTGAAGATGAGCATCTCGTGCTCGCGCCATACCCGTGTGGCGTGGCCTGTGTGCAGCAGGAAGCTGTTGACAGCTGCGACTCGTTCCGCGCCGGTGAGAATGACATCAAGGAGGCTGAGAAGGAAGGTGAGATTGTTTGGATTCTGCAGATGGGGTGACGTGAGGGAAAGGTATGCGGTGAGATAGAGTCGCGGGCGGTGGAGGACGCATAAAGTTGCGTTGTACAAAATAGTGGTCATGGCAATGTCTAATAATGGCATGTGCGAGTTTTTTGTAAGTTGGTTGGCCAGGTGGGATACATCTGGCACGATGAGGGTTGCCGGTATGTCTTGTTTTACGAGGACAAGGTCCTGATCCAACTGAAAGTATTCCATGGATTCCAACAGATCTACAACGGAATCAGGTACTTGTAAGTGCATTATGGAAGCCTTATGCATGATGTTCATAATCATGTTGAGGTAGCATATTGTCGCAACCCCTGTCCGTTCCGGCTTCACTTCCCATAATCCCTCAATTGCCACTGGTGCAGCCATTTTTAGCTTGATTGGCAATTCTGGTTGAGGTGCGCGCGTAGGAACAGCAATCTGAACGATTTTCAAAGTTTGGTAGACGACCCAAAACAAAATCCGTCGCTCCGCCTTATCTTCCTCTGATAGATTCAAATGAAAGAGCCAGGGACTTTCGTCAGGATCCAGAAAGAGTTTCAGATGTGCGACTAATGGCACGAGCTGTCGAAAGTATTCTTTGGATCGTTCAGGTTGGCCAAATGAACCTGCATAACGCGCTAGTAGGTAAAGACTCTGAACAGTCTTGATTGATGGGGTTTTGTCTTTCCGGAGAGATCGCCTTGCTCGATCATAATAGGTCGAACTTGGCAGTCGCGGGGAGTGGCCTCGAGCGGCAACGGCGCAAACGGCGAAGCGGAGGTGCGCGGGCTGAAAAAAGAAAGTTTTGAGAAATATTACAGGATCGAGAATCGCGAACAGGGATTGGCCACTGATTTGGTGATGGCAAAAATAGTGTTAGGCTTATTGGTTTCCAAAGTCCGCACCAGAAAATACCTTGTTTTATAATATGAATAAACGACCGCCCAGTCCTCCATCATTGGCATAAAGTCTGGGTCTTCCAGCTGACCTGCACTGGTGTCAATCTGAAATAACACTTCCACAGCCTCGCTGGACCCTTGTTCTGCCACGGAGTCCCCCACTATCTCAGTATTCTTCTCTGGAGTTGGTTCTTGTGCCTGCTTCTGTCCCGCATCACCCTGCATCCTATCGAAGACGGCCTGGGCAAGCTCCCGATCCGGATAAGCGCAGTCCAGACGCAGACGCACACATCGCGAGCATGTCGGTTGCGCATGATCGCACTTCTGTTCTCATCTTCAGGGTCAGATGGTCTGTCCGTTGGTCCTCCAGCCAGTTGGGGCAGCTTCCGCGACCACGCCCCAACTATGCCGAAAGCACGCATCGGGGATGCGTACCTTGTGGATAGTATTGCAACGGTGGCAGGATGTCTGCGGCTTACGTGGTTTCATTCCCTGTCAGGGTTTGCTGCCTTGTTGGTTCGAATTTAAGCCCGAACACCACAGTGGATGCAATCCAGACCAATGAATTTACTCATTCGATTCAAACAAGACTATCCCAAGAGAAATTATCACCGCAGGCTACCCCCTCGTTTTCCAGCAGTGTCGTTCAAAAACCTCCTCAGTTTTGCCAAACCTTCCGTGAGACTCCTTTTAGATCCTCCATACTGCACACCTCCATGCGCCGTCGCCATATTTTCAAAATCCCAATCGTGAATAATCTTAAGCATCCACTTGTACAGCTCCTTGGGCGCCTCCGGCGTCTTGTGCAGCGCAGGTCCGTACAAGCTTATATGAAACGATGTTTCGTTATATTCCTTGGGCGTGCCTGCGGGCGTCGTGAACCTGCACTGCGCCTTGGCCGACACACTGAAACAGTCGTCGCAAATGAGCGTCTTGCTTGCAGCGTGGAATGCGACGATTCCGGAAAAATGATTGTAGCTTTCGGGCACGGGAGCCACAAATTCAGCGCCCTCGGGAATCTCGAGCTCAATATCTGGCGACCAAAAGGTACGCACCACCCTGTCACTGACGTCTCCGCTCCATGGAATTTGCGGTATGTTTTTCAGGTGGCGTGGGGTGCCGTAATATTTGGCGTCTGGATATGCCGTGTAGAAGGAGGGGAAAGCCATGGTATGGAAAGGATTTGTAGCAATGACAGCCTCCAGGAGTTCGCCGTTGCTTGTAAGAACATCAAGTTCAGCCTTCGAGGCCGTGTCAAGCTCCACCGTTGACAGGGCCACGTAACCCCCCGTAGACAGACGAATTAGACTCACTGTGTGAGAATGGTACTTAGTGCGATTCCAACTGATGGGCGGCGCTAATGGTACTCAACTGTGTGTGCCAACATCGACCAATCCGCCAATAACTTTGAACGGAGCTCTCAAGTTATAGCATCCTGGACCTACCTCAACAATCTTCTTGGAGGTAGGTGATGATGGCATGATGCAAGCTGTCGATGGCGGTTTACAGAGAAATTCTCATTCTGAGATTGGTACGCGTTTCATTACAGAATGTTTCACAACAATCGCCTTAAGATGGAATAAATTAGGGAAAGACAGAAATAAGTGGCCATGGCACGCTGATGATGACAGGGACCGAACGATGCTAAGTCCGGGAGCACGAAGGCAGTTATTTGCATTGATCCTGGTTTTGATTCGAAATAAATCGGTGGGCCAGAATGACGCTCGCCGCCCTTCTTGCGCCCGTTCCGTGCAACGCGTGCCGAGAGCTGCGCAAGAAGTGTGGCCGCGAGCTGCCGCGTGAGTGACGGAGCCCCGGTGGCGCCACCGCGGCTGACCACCCGCGATTCAGACTGCCACCGCTGCACAAAGCGCGGCGCCTCGTGCGCGTACCGCACCACGGGTGGTCTTGCCGCGCCGTCGCCAGACTCGACCTCGCCCAGTCCTGGCGCAAGAGCCCAACTCCCGCCAGAGCCCCTGTCCGCCACCGCACTTTCGCCGCACCTCGCTGCAGTCACGATCGCAATCGATGCCCTCGAATCCACCATTGCCTCTGCCCGCGCCTCAATCGCAGCGCCTCTTCCAGCCAGTGGTCCCTCCAAAGGCCCACCATCATCGTCCCCCGCCAGTCGCCAGCGCCTCTCCATCGCTTGCGAGATATGTAAAACCTCCAAGCGCAAATGCGATGCAGTTCGTCCCGCCTGCGCGCGCTGCGTCGAGAGAGGGTCAACGTGCGTCTATATAGCATACCCCTCCCAGGATCTGGCTGTGACACCGCAGGACCTCCGAAAAGCCGCATCTGACATTCAAAGCATCGTGCAAAGGCTCAACGATCTGCAGGGTTTCATTGCTCACGTTTTGGCTGATTCGGACTTTGATTTGGACGAGAGCTACGAAACCTACGAGGACACAACCCCTCTTTCAGAAACTTTGATGAATGTGGAAGAACTGAATGTGCCAATGGACGTGGAGTCGGTTGACGTGTTTGCCTCTATCGAAGACTACTTTTGCGTCCAGGCCTTCCTCAGCAATATCTCTCAACCAACCATGTTTTTGTTAGATCCACAGGAGTTTCTGGATTCATTTTTCACGGAACCTGCGGATTTGCGGTGAGGCTGATTCATTTGGTTGGAGGTGTCCGACGATTCCTGAGGGTAGTCCCATATCTCCACAGACTGACGATGTGCGCCGTCTCTGCTGCCCTCCAGACCCCGCGTTTACCTCGAACCGTTTGCGACAATTACTACAAACGCGCCATGACGGCTTTCTCTCGGAGTCTGGACAACCCAACATTGAAAACTTTGCAAGCCCTCATGCTGATGAACACCTACGTCACCATGAATGGACAACCTCACCTTGCACGCAACAATTTTTTCACCGCTGTCACTTTCGTGGAAAAGCTCTCTTTGGACGTGGATCCGGATGATCTTGAACTGAGGACGGGTGTTCCGATCCCTCCAAAGGAAAAGTACGAGCGTCGCTACTGGTATCACGTCATGAAGTATTATCTCAAGATCATCAAAGCCGTGCATAGTCGGAATGTACTTCTGGACTTCCGAAAGGGTGGCCCCTTTGTCGAGTTTATTAGCCATAGCGTCAAACTTCCAGTGCATCCAGATTCAGGCGTCATTAATGATATTTACTACGCTGCCAACATTCAGGAACTTGTCAGCAAAGCAGCCGCACTGCACAAATCAATGCCCATGTCCATCGTCGATATCATCGACAGTCAACCCGCCGCCCTCCTCCGTGCCAATCTGACAGCCCTCCAGCTTGAAACTCCTCGAGGTCTCATAATTCACACTCCAGCAGACCTCTACGTTGCCACCACCACTTATACCCCTTGCAACCTCGTTGCCTCCCTGCTCGCCTCACTTCATTTCCACACTGTCCCTTGCCTCCTCCACCGTGCCAAACTCTACCTCACGGCCTTCCTCCCCATCGACAGCGCGCACCTGCAGCGCACGGGTGCACGCGAGACGACTCTGCGTGCCTTGTGCGATAGCGTGCAGTCAGCGCGCATGATTGCGGCGCTCAACAGCTGGATGGCCCTGAGCGCGCCGCCAGGCCTGCGCAAGGTCTTCTGGCGCAACCACATTTTCCCCTGTTTCTGTCTCTTTGAGGCCGCAGTAGTCTTGTGGTTTGTGACCTGCAAGACGCGCGAGGAGTGGCTTGCGGCGGCGGGCGATGTAGGTGGGCTCGAGTGGCGGCGCGAGGTGCGGAGTGGAGTTATGGATGTAGGGAGGACGCTAGAGGAGTTGGAGGGTTTGCTTGCTGGCGGGCCCGGAGGCTCGGAGAACATGATGAGTCCGCTTGTGCAGTGTGTGCTCGGAATGGTGGCAGAGATGGAGAAGGTGGAGGAGGCGGTTTCAAAGGGGGAGGGGATTCCTCCGGTGGCTGTAGCTGGCGTGGGCGCCTGTTCGTGGGAGGCTGGAGTGAATTTTGTTGCTTTGGGGATGAAGGTCATGTCTATTGTTGAGGACGACAGGGTCAAACCGTTTGTGAGTGACCCATGGACCTTTTTGGGTTTGATGGGGGTCCCAGTGGGAGGGAACCTGGTGTGGAAAGCATACTATGAGGATGAATGGAGTTTCTTTTGGGAACTCGTTGTCAATGGGAGAATGTAACCAGACAATAGACGAGGTCTTATGCTGACCCTGTCTGGAGCATCGTTAGCTCTGGTGTGACTTTAGCTAGGCAGCCCCCGTGACACCGTGACTTGCTCGTCTAAAGTGGCCGATTTTTGATAAGGAGATGGAGGGACATTCAATTGTTTCGAACAGAGAAGCGGGGGCCGAGTGATTGATGGAGAATGGTCACCGCGTTTACGTTGTTGCGCCGAGTGAGGATGCCGCGGTGTGGTACTCTGCGTGCGACTTGTGCAAGCGGTCGAAGCGGGGGTGGGTTGAGCTCAGCTGAGGGCCACTCGCCGTGCTCACCGGTCGCCGGCACAACAGCTGCGACCGTCTGCTGCCGTCGTGCACGCGCTGTCTCCACGTTGGCGTCGAGTGTCGCTACAGAGACCAGAAGCGGGACCCTCGTCCCGACCACCACAGAGATCCCCGCCACGCTCAGCCGGCCGCCACCCGCACCGCAATGGCCCTCGACGAGCTCAGGAACGCAATCGCAGCGCAGCAGAACACCGCGGGCTTCGAACTCGCTGCGGCACTCGCTCTCGCGGCCCGCATCGCACAGCTTCACACTGGTTTGATGCAAGTGGCCGCTTGCATCCCGTCACCATTAGATCCATCGATACCGATACCGCAACAGCACATACTGCAGCAGAAGCCCAGTCAAGGCCAGTCATCCGCATCAGTCACCACCGTGAATAGCTTGCTACCGCAACAGGCTCCAGCCTTCCCCTTCAGCGCTCAAAGCACTCCAAGTCCGTACGCTTCTTCCAGTCAAAATCCAGAAAACTATCACGCGGAATGGGTTATGGAAGACCCCGATTTGATGCCCACAGGCGAAGACTGGTTCCTGTGTCACCGATATATTACCCCCGTGGTCTCACTCGGATCTCTGCTAGACCCCCAAAGTTTCCTGGAATCATTTTTCCGCGAGCCACCTGAACTGCGCCTGAGCTTCTGCGCGATTGCCGCGCATTGTTCCAGCCCGAGGCTACCCGATGCGACTTGCAACGCGTATTATATGCGTGCCCGAAAAGCCATCTCGCGAAGTATGCAGCACCACCCGACGGTCAAAACAGTACAATCTCTGGAGATGCTGTCTTCGTTTGCGTTTTCATCAGGACAGCCGCTTGTGGGCAACCGGTACTTTTTCTCTGCCGTGAAACTCTCGCTCGCTTTGCGACTGAATGAGGATCCAGATTCATTAATAGAATGTATACAATTGACTGGTAAGTTCCATTTTATTTCGGCCCAAGAGCATCTGACCCATCGCAATAGAAGTCGAACGTGAAGACCGACGACTGACATTTTGGGTTATTTATTATACACTGAAAATGATTCAAATTGTCAATGGTAAGCCACTGCCAGTCACGATTCCAACCCACAATGTCAAGCCGGCCAAAGAATTTCGTGCGAAGTACGTTGAAACGGTGCACCCCGAATTCCAACTGGGCTCCACAGCCACTGTCTGCTACATATCTTCTATCCTGGACGTTATCCACCCTGCCGTCCAATATTTTACGGCAGGCCCCCCCGAAAGTGCCCTCCACCTCCTTCTCAACCCCACAATATCCTCCCTCACAATCGAACTGCAACAGCTCAAAAGTAGCATTCCAGCAACACTCCTCCTCGACCACACCACTGCTTCCCTCACAGTCTTCACGCGCACGTTCAAAGGCCCCATCCTCGTCATGGACGCCCTCGTCACCACGCTCTACTTCCACGCGGGTATTTGTGCCCTCCACCGCCCGCAACTTTACCTTACGCATTTCTTGGACCTCGCGCGCACACCCACGCTGCGCGATCCGCGTAACGTCGGCATCCTGCTCACGGCGCTCGAGCAGAGTCTCGCTGCCGCGCGCACCATCACGGAACTGGCGGGCTGGCTGTTGCTGCGGTCGCCCCCTCTGGCCGAGGGGCGCGCCGGCATGGCGGAGTTTCGGCGGGGCTTCTGGAAGGAACATGCGTTTGCCTGTTTTGCCCTCTTTGAGGCGGCGGTGGTTTTGTGGTTTGCGACAACGCGGACGCGCGAGGTGTGGTGGAGTATGGTCGCGACGGGTGTAGGTGCGGGTGGTGAAGGAGCCGTACTGGAGATGGGGTTAAACGAGAGAAGGCGATATCGGGGTGGTGTGTTGGATGTGTTGCAGACGTTGCATGAGTTGGAAGCAATGTTGAGCGGGCGGGAACCGCTGGCAAATGGTGGGGCTGCTGTTGACGACGGCGGATTATCAAATATGGTGACGCCCATGGTTGCAGCTGTGTTTGCGATGGTTGAAGATATGCGGGCTGTGGAAGAAGAAGTAGAAGGTGGGCGTGAGGCTTCGCCACCCGATGCGAGTCTGGGAGTCAATGATGAGGAAGCTATTGTGATTGGCATGAAGGTGTTGGCGCTTTCCGAGGACGGGGAGGGACACGATATTCAAGAGGTGGAACCGCTGCATGTTGCGCAGCCTTGGGTCTTTTTGCCGTTGCTTGGAGTGGCTGTGAATGGCAACTTGAGGTGGAATGCGCCATGTGAAAGCGGTTGGCGGGACTTTTGGGAGAAGGTCTCCATGTAAATAATATACCGTTCTTTAAACACTCCTGGTGATTGCTTTCGAGCAACGGGTGAGGGGGGCCGGGAACGCGTTCGGGAACAATTCTTCTTGTCTCCTGCTAGTAGACGCGAACACACCAGTAAAAATCTACGGAGATACCTTTCGAAAGACAGATTTTTGAGTTGGTAAGATCAATGCGAAGGCATGGTATGAGGGTTCAGACTTTAAACTCGCCGGCACTGTAAATCAACCTGTTCTGGACAAGGGCAAAGTCGAGGAATTTCATTGTTCTCGCTGAGATACTTGCCACCAGGTCAGGATTCCGCCCTCTTGAAATGGTTGACTATGAAATCATCAATCTGCAGCGCGAATATGATGTTAGTATGACAGATCGATTCTACTCTGAAATCCTTGTGCCATGTTTTGGGAAGCTGCCGGAAGGTACCTGCGATTGTGTCATGCTTCCTGTCAACAAACTAACCCAACTACGGATATGAACAGAGCTCGAAGACTTGACTGTAATGCACCAACAACTCTCGACAACCAACAAGGACCCAAGCGCCGAATACATTCTTTACGTCATTGTGGTAAAATCGACGGAGACTGCGGACCTCCTCGCTGGTGTCTGCTGCGAATACTACCTCCGCAGCAACAGAGGCCTCGTGTCGTATATTGCAACCGATCCCTGGTTCGACACTCGCGGGAAAGGGTTCGGCAAGATCCTCGTTGACCAAGCCGTCGCAGCGCTTCAAGCCGAAGCCTACAAACGCGACCACGCGGACGGATGCAATGGTATCTTTTGCGAAACCAATACGGACGCTGTCTCTGCGGACCGCGACGTCATGCTGCCAGCGCGACGACGCGCGATCCTGCAAGAATTTGGGTTCCGCTGCTGCAAGTTTGATTATGTGCAACCAGCGCTGGGGCCGGGGATGGAGCCGTGTCGGACACTGTATTTAGGCGTGTTGGATGCCTTTTTACTTGCATCGACGAATGGGATCGGGAGAGAAAGGGTGGTGGAGTCTTGGCGGCTGGCCACGTTCTTGCGAGACTTCTTCACGGTACTGATGGGAAGCGAGGGCATTGAGCAAGATGAAGATGCCGTGCGTCAGTTGCGGTGGCTGGAAGCCCACGCGTTCATTGAAGTTCATGACTTTTCTGACAAGGATTAGACAATAGACAGTGACATTTCAATGACTTCTGACGCTATGCTGGATTGGTCGAGGATGGGATCGTCAAAGTGCACAGCGCCATCCCCCGCTTTCCTGCATCCCGTTAATTTGAAGCGAAATTGTGGTCAAATAGTAACATTCGCACTTCATTAAATCAGGAATTCAAACACGACGCCCAAAACCGTTGCCAGGCAGGTTCCAACGCTCCGTGCCACCTAAAGCTGCCACACTTCACCCCCAACAGTCCAAGATAGCAATACGGTTCATCCACATACGACGTACCTCTCGCATCATCCGGATCATCCAGCGCCATGACCTTCATCCCGATCAACAGTTCCTCCACTCCTGTCGCCGGCTGCGTCACCGACGAGGGTGCCAATATTCGCTGCTCAGCCGCCTGCATCTCCTCGATCATAGCAGTCACAGCGGTGACCATGGGACTCAGCATATTCGACGGCGGCGCCCCCCCAACGCGCGCGGACGCGGACACTGGCGGAATCAGACCGTCATCTGCCGCGTGGCTGCCCATGATGTCTTCAAGCTCCTTGAGCGCGCGCAACACATCCAGCACCTCTCCACGGATCGCACGCCGCTCCTCCGCGCCCATGGTGAGGAAGAGTGGGCTTGGCGTGGCGCCCGCGAGCTTGAACCAGTAGGCTGGAGTTTTGGTGGTGGCAAACCAGAGGACGATGGCGGCTTCGAAGAGGACAAAGGAGGTGAAGGGGTCGTATTTGACGCTGTCAAAGTCTTCGCGCATTGTGTGGGCGAGGGCCGAGTTAAGGGATGTGATGGTGCGAGCGGCGGTGACACTTTGAAGTAGGGCAGTATTGAGGGCTTGATAGGATTCAGGGAAGGCCAGAAGGGGAGACGTGATGGGGAGATGGGCAGTGAGGTAAAGTTGCGGGCGGTGAAGGATGCAGACGGCGGCGTTAAAGAGAAAGGTCGTGCTGAGGATCGGGAGTAAGGTGGAGCTGTCAATTGTCAAGTGGGGAACAGGAGTTATAGGAGGTGTATGCGAGTTGTTGGAGACTACGGCGGAGACTACATAACCAAGAGTAGCGTCCCGAGATGATGCAAGCATATGCCTGAGCGAGTTATTTTCTAAATTCCCCAATTGCCGGATCAAAATTGTGCATGCAGATGGCAAGACTATTTCTGTCGCTGATTTGGGTATTGCTTTATAGTGAATCGTGGCTTGTTGCATAATATCCAAAATTCCCGACAGGTGACAGATAACACTGGGATTGAAGTGCGCGGTCCTCTCGGGCAAGAATCGTGTAAAGAGAAACGCAGGGTTGCTGACGCGATGTTGCTGAAGAAACTTCATGTTGCTGCTAGAAAGCGTGATTTGTGTTCGTTGTGAAGCAGTTATTTGTACGACTGGTTGGGGTCCATTGTTGAGCGAAAAGAAAATACGTTTTTTTAGGTTCTTAGACTCACGCTTTAAGCTGTAATATATGTTCCAGAAGATAATTCTCCTCTCCTCCTGTCGCAACACCAAGAACTGCAAGTCAGTAACGTGACGGAAACACATTATGAGTCAAGTTTTAAATTTACCTTGTCATATTCAGACATGTTTGCTGTCGTGAGCCATGGCGAGAAATCGGGATCAATGTCCATCTTCAGTTCTTGAAGCATATGGACCGCCTTGACGAAGAAGGGCTCTCCTACAACAGGCTGACCGCTAGCTACTCTTTACAATATTAGGTATAATTCAATGTATAATCCTCGATAATGCACTTCCAAATGGTCCTGTTCCCCTTCGCATTGATTGATATTGCTCCGCCTTTGTTCCAAGAAAATTCGACTGGCCTCCCATGACACTCACCTAAGGCAAACTGAGAAAACAAGAGGAGGCTCTTCAGTGTTTTCACCGAAGGATGCGGAATAGACTGTAATATCGCCTTTTTCGCACGAGAATAATACGAAGCGCAGACGCGAGCCGAAAGTCGCGGGTATTGCATGTGTGCCGCAATGGTACACAGTGTCAAGCGAAGAGCGGGGGATTCGAAAAAGAAGTTATCGAGGATACGCTCTGCGGCGATGGAGACGAGGAGAGGCAGATTTTCGTCGACTGCGAGATAGTTGAAGATGAGGAACCAGTCCTGGATGGTTGGCATCTATGTCGTTGCAATAACTTGAATAGTTGCTTTGTGATACTATAAGCATGTAACCCACCAGATCCGCATCTACTAGGGCCAGGGCAGGGTTTGGGTTGAAAGCAATGACACTGGGTGACGCTGCGGAGGGCGAACGCGACGCGGAGGGTTGCGAGAGTGACGCGAGCGTGCTGCCTGTGTGGCCGCGGGGTCGCCGAGCCTTGGCAGCTTCCTCCTTGGGCGTGTGTCTGCTCACGTACTCGCATGGCACGCCTGCGGTTCGGGGCGCGGGTTTTCAGCGGCGAAGAGAGGCCGGGGACCGGAGTCACCTTTGCGCAGACACGCGGCGCACGCGGGCTTCGTCTGGTCGCACTTCGCTGCGGCAGGGAACGAGCGGTGTTCATGATCAGTGGCGAGTACCGCGGTGCGGTGGGCGCCCCACCCTTGAGTGCGCGGCACTGTGCACACACCAGCGCCATCCGGTTGCGCCGCCTCTTCGCCTTCGCCGGCGCAGTGCCCGGCTGCAACGGGTCCCCGCCGCCGGTGCCGCCACCGCCCAAATTCATCATCATTTCGGCACCGTCGAAACCCACGACTCTCCCTGAAACGCCTTACGCATCCGCGTCTCCTTCGGTGCGCTAAGTGGGCACCACAAATATGCAATCGGGACGAGCTCCGCGATTTTATTGCCACAAGCACGGATGACTTCGCGGAAGACCCGTTTGTTCAATGCTTTATTTCATTTGTTTGGCTTGTTGCTGAACTGTGTTGCGTGAAAATTTGCTTGCAGCTCCCCTGGCCAAGAGGAGCTGGGTTTGCATCTGGAATTGACCTTGCCATCCGTAATACTTAACTTTTTATCCCTGTAAAAGTTGGTATATTTGTTACACTTGGAATTGTAGTTTCATCGGCGTGGTATCTGTATCTTTAATTCCTTTCCTACGATGACTACCGATGGTTTGGCCAGGCCGTTGGATACTCCTTGTTTCAAGATCCTTTTTTAATTTTCATCAAAATGCTGTGATGTGGAATTCACTTTTCACAACCCCGTTCCCCTTAAAAAGCTGACCAATTCCCATTTGACAGAACAGTGCTGCCTGTCGAAGAGGCAAAGAATCATGAGCTTCCATTGTGCATTCATGATTGCTGAATCACCATAGAACTGTGCTCAATGCTGCCAGGTCGCGTCGGGTTGTCTGGTCCCCGAAATTGCGTTTGGCCGTGCAACCTTATCAAGCCTAATTGAAATATCTGACGTCAAAAGTCCGCAGACCTCATATGCGCGCCGCTGTCCTTGTCCTTGCCACCGTCTTTGCTTCCCTACACGCTGCTCCATTGCAACGTCGTCAGGACGACGATCCCGCACTCACCACCACAGACGGATCCGACTGGACTGGGCAAACCACCACTGACCCATCCTGGGAATGGGCCGCAACCACCACGGACGCGGCTCCCCAGACTACCGACGATGGCTTCTGGGGCCAGACCACCGCTGATAACAGCTGGGCCCAAACCACGGACGCACCCGCGCCGGCGCCCATACAAACGACCGACGCTCCAGTACAAACGACCGACGCTCCAGCGCCCATGCAAACCACACAGCCACCACCCGTGCAGGCCCCGGCTCCTCCTCAAACCCAGGCTCCCCCTCCCGTAGTGCAGGCTCCAGTGCAGAGCAGCAGTAATGCTGACCCGGACATCCAGGGCTGCATCAACGCTATGAACGGTGCTCGCGCGCAGCAGGGAATCAGTCCCCTGTCGTGGAGTGACGATATCGCGAACAACCATGCGTTCCCGAGCGCGTATCAGTGTGCCTTGCATAACATCTACGATTATCACACGGACAGCGGTATTTTCTCTTTTTTTGTATCTCTTCTGTCATTCGCTCACCTGCCTGATTACAAGGCCCTGGAACCATCTTTGCACAGAACTTGTACTTGTCCAAGGTCAGTTGCGTGGACGCTTTCCCCGGCTGGATGGCAAGTCAAGGACATTATGCAAACATCATGAACTCGGCATACACCAAGTTTGGATGCGGCGCGACTTATGTAAATGGCATTCCATGCGCGGCCTGCGATTTTACATGTTGAGTGCCATTGTATGAAATTCATTCCTCGTATTTTAGTGACTCTTCTTTCCAGGGTAATAATGCCTATGGCAATTGACAACTGTCAAGTCTTTCTATTTCATAGACCTCATTCCCTTCTTGCTCATCCATCGCTCTCATCTCACTCATTTCCTGGTTCACCTCATCATATTATTAAACTCGTTTTCGGTCTTACCCCTTTCTCACGGAAATCTGGACCCATTCTTTTCCAAGTATTCTTCCACGGAGTATGTCGAAAAGACTTTTCTTGAGCCCATTCAATGGAGGAGAAGTGGCTCGAGGATATGTTGATATTAGCTTGATGAACGGCGTTGGACGCAACAGGCGTGAATTCGAGCGGCTTCCATTGAGTCCAAAACATAACAAATCTTGTCCTAGCGATACCAGTGCACGAGTAAGGTACCAGCTTCCCCGGTTATCAGGACCCCGCACTTCAGTGAACCCAAACTTCCAGTTTCCGCCTACTCTACCTGCGCAACTTTTGACACTTCGAAATGATAGTTCTGGGGTGCCCCTGCGCAGCCCGATCGCACTGGCGCAGATGCAGATGCGGTTGGAAAGGTAAGTGCACCTCAAAATACAACCATACTACATATTTAAATTTGCTGTCGATGCGTCGGACACGTATCGCTCCATTTTATTTGGCAGGTAGTACTTCGGCGTGTGTGCGTACTTGAGGCGGAAAAGATGTTAAATTGGCGTTCACCAAGAATGTCTGATTTAAATCTGTTCCTCTTCTTTGTTTCTCCTTTTGGTCCAGCCTATCATCTCATTATTGCTCGTTTCTTACATAAACTAGCGGAGCATAATTGAATAAAACGGGTAATATTCCATATTTGTGACCTTTTAACTGGTAAGTGAGGATGAAAGATTTTCGTTGGATTTTCAGGATTTCGACGCACTTCGAACGAATGGACGGAGAGGATGTTTTGCTTCGCGCGTCCGTCTTGAATGGCAAGGATCCATATCAATGTGAGCATCTCATACCCGAGTTTGAAAATCCTCGGAACGATGACACTGTCGAGGCAATGAAAGGAGGTAAGTATCTCCCTTCGCCACTTGCGGTTATAACACGTTTGCGCCTAGAAGGCTCCGATGCTATTATTGCAAATGTGTCGGTGGCGTCGTTAGAACCCATAATTGCCTCCGATGTAGTTGGAATCAACATTGATGCGAATCAAACAAAGCTGTCATTTGACACGAGCCAGGCCGAATTTTCAATCAGTGCAGTCGATCGTCCTCGCAATCAGCTTGCTCAAGAAATGGATATGTCTTCACCAACGATTATTGAAAAAGACTCGGAAATGTGCAAGGAGACTCAGCAACCAAAAGTGCTCTCGGAATCCAAAATCGAAACTCTCTCAGAGCCCGACATTGATGCATTTCCTCCTTTTCCTAGCATCCTTACGGATACGAGGAGGAGAGAACCAATGCAATCCCCAACGTCAAACAACTTCAGTAATGATATCTCACTCAGAAGGAGGAGGAGTAGCAGTCTTCAAGGCAGCAGCACGGGCCTGATTCAGAGTGAAAACCAAACGAGTATGCCTGCTCTAGGAGATGTACCTTTATTGGAGAGTGTGAAAGGGGCGTCGAGGCGGTCAAGTCAAGGCCAACTCACCAAACGGAGTCACAGTTTACAGAATACTTTGTCTAAGCTCACCGAAAAAGAAACTGACAATGCATCTTCCTCTCAAACTGAGGTTCAATGCGTCTCACTCAAAAGCAACACTGACGGCGACGAAGAAAGGTCCCTCCGACGAAATAGCGAAGCTTTTCAGCGCGGCAAAAGAAACACGTTATTACTCGCTAGCATCGGAGAACGGGAGCGAGAAAGCAGTGTTATTGGAGACGAGGTGCCAATGCCACCACCACCTGCCTCTGAGTCTCTACCAGTTAATCGCAGAAAAAGCTCCCGGCTGAAAGACTTCGTCACGTCTAAATTGACTGGATTGACATTTGGATTGCGAACAAGCATGACAGATCGTGTTATTTCTGAAACTGAGGCCAATCCAGGAAATGAGCTTTCTCCAATGCCTCAGCATCCCCCTCCCCCTGCTGTAGTGTCTCTGGCTATCCACAAGGTTGTAAAGCTCCTGACACAGAAGAAACCAGCGTCGGCGCTTACATCTAATTATGGGACTGCATTTTCTATGCCGGTAGAAAATGATGAGGTACTGACGCGCGGAAGAGAGTCTGATCTTCCATCTAATATCCACTTCGACTACAAACCGAGCATTGCGAGCGCGTTTGTCATGTCGCCAGAAAGCAGAAATGGCCTGATGGGACGCAAAGTGACAGACGCTGGATTGGCACTTCCTAGTCCTTCTCTAGGGAGTCTTGGAAGTAACATGCGACTTTCTAGAAATCTAATGGAACCAGGTGCTCCCAGTATGCGTTCGAGATTCAGTCAGAGTAACACTCGACTTGATACATCGGCCATTGATTCACCGTTAACGCCGAGATGCAGTGACAATAGGAGGAGAGGAAATGCGCAGAATGAGTTGAGCGCTCGAGTTTCAAAAGTTGGGAGTAGTCGTTTGGAACTCAATCCTCCAAGTGGAACGATGCCATCATGTACCAGCATCAACGAATTTGCTACACCGGCACCACGATTTTTGCAGAGCAGACGGTCCAGTTTAAATAGTTCACAACAGCAGTTGAATAATGCCAAGACTTCATCTATATCAACACTCTTCGTGAACGTGGTGCCTGTGGACCTTCCCGACTGGCATCCTCGTCAGTTATCGCATTCATCTGAATCTTCAATCGAAGAAAAGCCCAAGGAGAAAGTGGAAGCCAGAGGGCTACACCATGAACTTCAGGATGGAGAAAGTGTTGCAGGGCAGAGTAGACCACTGCCCATTTCTCGTGATTCTGAAATTCCAGTCTTCAGATGTATAGCAGAAGTCCACCAAGATAACTTAAATCCTTCAAATACAAATGCACTCAATTCCCAGTATGTGGCATTTGACCTTCAACAACGGCGTCAAAGCTTTATCCCCGTTCCTGTCTTCAAAATGCCCCAAGAGCGAGTCGAAATCATTCCCTTGTCTCTTGTAGAATCAAGTGAAATTGTAGAATCAAGTGAAATTGTAGAATCAAGTGAAATTGTAGAATCAAGTGAAATCGTAGAATCAAGTGAAATCGTAGAATCAAGTGAAAAATTCTCCCACACAAGTCAAAGTGTCTCTGCAGATTCTCCAACCCCCAAAGCTCGCGATGAAAAAATTGCGCGACCAGTACCTCCCGAGAAAGTTACAAAGGAAAAATTAATTCGTCCGAAAACAGTCCCTCTTAATAAGTTCAGAGCTGCTGAAAATCGACGCGTCACAAAATCTGCAAAACCTGGTGCTGGATCCAAATTGATAACGCCTTTAAAAGCAAGACTTCTCACTACTAG
>MU614976.1:0-23808 GCA_025201725.1 Chytriomyces sp. MP71 | reverse complement strand
CATGCTCGAACCCAAAAAAAAAATACACACCCCCAGAACACGGTCATCATGGGCGCGCAGTACACGTCCGTGTTCCAAAACGTGATTGAACGCACACGCAACCTGACCTTCCGGACGAACTTGCTCGCGTCCAATATTGAGAAGCGCGAAGTGGAGCTCGCCAGTCGTCGTGCGGCCGCAGCTGGAGGGGAGGACGGCACCGGCAAGAAGGAAGGTGGCGGCAAGAAGACACCGGCTGCAGCGAATGTACGGTTCAACAAGTGATGTCGCATATGTTTTGACTGACGGCTGTGTAAGGGTATTGGGATGATGGGGTGTTACCATTCACGTACTTTTTCTTTTTGATTTTGAATGGGAGGGGACACAAAAAAGAGCCCCAGAATATGATTTTGTTATTTGAGATTTGGGGTCGAGCAATAACGCGGTTGGTGCGTGTGACCCAGATGGAAAGTATTGGCCTACATTCAATAGAGGAAAGTGACGCTTGGACAACCAGAGGTGACTAAGTGCAAGCGCGATGCAATAACATCGATAATGAGAGAGTTACGCGGTCTTAGTTTCTGTTCGCGTCGGTCGCCAAGGCGCATCAGAATAAGTACACAGCACATTTCCCGACGACCGCTCAATTTGGATACGTTTTCTCTTCCCATTGCTCACTCCCGAAGAACTTTTGTCATGCTATTCAGTCTGTGAATGAAGTACCAAAGCAATTTTTAAACGAGTTTGCTATGAGGACGAAATCTCAGTGTCTTCTGCTTCTTGGTGCAGGATTGAATTTCAGAGGATGTGCTTGGAGGGTTTGCGTCGGTGATGGCGACATCGCTTGGTTTTGTGAGGCGCGTTTCCGCCGAACGTCTTCCTGGCCCCGACCGATACAACCGCCAGTATGATCTCTTATCGTCCGAGTGCCAGAAACCAGAAAAGGAAGTCTCGTGACGATGTCTCGACAGTCACACGGGCAGACCATGGACGAGACCATGTGATCAGACAAGGGTGGCGAAAAAAGTGCCACCGACACTCGGAGACCACGAGAAGAGGGCCGTGGCAAAAATGCAGACGCAGGAACAGCCCTGTTTCAGTTCCGTTCACAAGCGGACGGCTGCGTCGTCAGCAACGGAAAAGCGAGGAGACGTGAGCCGCATTTGCGAAACTGAATTTTGCAAGTCTTTTTCTGCGACCAGCGGTGCGACCGCCTCCCTGGTGATTAAAAGACGACCGCTGGTCTGTGTCTCGAAAATTTCGTCTCAGCGCAGCCAGTGTTTCCATAAGAGGAGAGTATCCAGCCGCAGCACCCGCGCCCTTCCCCCACTGCACCCTGCTCCACTCGCAGCACCGCACCATGACCAACACCGTGCCAACCTCAGTCCCGGTGCCGTCAGCGCTTCTGGCCGTCGCGATCCAGGCTGCCTCGACGGTGATTGCGGTGCCACCTGCATCACTCAACTCGCAGTTGCCGTCACTGTCCCACTTCGTTGGATCCGTGGTTTCGCGGTCACGGGTTGGCGCCAATGCAGTGAAAGTCGCCGTCGCGTACTTGGACCGCATGAAGGCGAAGCTGCCTAAAAGCGCTCGCGGTGAGTGTCAAGGAACCTTGGTTTGTCAGTGCTGACTCCGACGCTCCCTTTCTCAGGCCTTCCCTGCTCCTGCCATCGTCTGTTCCTGGCATCACTTATTCTTGCAGCAAAGTACATCAACGACAAAACCTACAAGAACCGCAGCTGGGTCTCCTTCACCGATGGCCTATTCCCCTCCTCAGAAATCAACCTGATGGAGCGCCAATTCCTCAATATTATCGATTTCAACGTCAGCTTTAGTGAAACAGACTTGTCTTCCGTCATCAGCGCAGTGGACGCGTGCGATCTGCGCATCAAGAGCATTTTGGCCCAGTCCGCATTCACGCCAAGCACCATCACCCCCACCGCTTTCGAGCCAAGCACCCCACCTCGAGAATCTACTTTGGCAAAGCCATGCCCTGCCCTATCGCACAGCTACTTGCCCTCCCCGGCCACGCCTTCACCGATCCCGCTTTCTATGCTCACTTCATCGTCGGGACCTTCGCATCGCTTCGCACCTTACCAGTTCCCCAAAAAGGTGGTCTCGCCATTGGTCACTCCTTCGTCATTAGTATCTCCATACTGATCCAGCAGTACGCCTGCACTTGCAATCTTTTTTGTTATATGGGTTAGACACATCCTAATACTACCCTGTAAAATCAAAACGAACAAAAATATACGACGCGGCCTTTTAGATTATATGCCCTGAAATTAAATCATGACGCTTTATAATAAACCATTTGGAGTCGTACTCGCGTTGGGCTGGTCAGAGCGGCAAGTTTTGTCACTCCAAGTCAAAACAAAACAATGAGTTTGCATCCGGAGCAGCAAATTTCGCCACCCAAGAGAAACCCGTTCGGACTCAAAAGTGGAAGCGTTATTTCAAGTATCGCCGAGGCCGCTGAGCCTGATGTGGTGCGCGCATCAAACGCTTGTTTTTGTCCACAACCAACCCACAACCGTCTAGGCGTCGATGCTCAGAACTAGCATCATGAGCAGCTCGTCTTCTACATTCTCACAATCCGTGCGGAACGGTCTACATAGCTTGAAAAAGAACTCGATGGGAATGTTTGGTGGCGGTTTGAAGGTTCGGCAGCGCATTTGGGAAATCCGTCTGAGAGAACCTGAACAGCTGCGTAAATTTGGACGCGATGATTTACTTGAAAGTGTGGATGATGTGCTTGCCAACCGATATGTAAGCGACCCAGTGTGAGTGAGGCGATAACTCAATGTGAATGGACGTTCCCAGGCGCGCACATCCCAGATTGGATATGTTGCCATTCTCAAAAAAATTGAGAAGGATTTCTTGGCGGACATGACCCATTTTACGAGTGTTAGTAACTGAGCTAACTTGATGTTTCGCTGACCTCCTTTACTTTTCCCTGCCATAGCTGATTCGCGAGCATTGCGAGGAGAGTAGTAATATTCGAACGCTCTTGGACATAATTGCGAGTATGCAACAGACTTCGGGTGTCATTTCAGAGGTTTGACACACCACGTGAGAGACTTGGTGTTAACCTCGAATCATTGTAGACACCTTCAAATATCAAAAGTGAATGGCCATGGAAGGTTGCGCCCCAGAGTTCTTCATTACACACCCTGATTTGTGGAACCAACAGGACACAACTTCGAGTTATATCCGACTTGTTGCCCTTATAAAGGAACTCCAAAAATTAGAGGATCCTCTTTTCAGGGCGAAATCTTCCGGTCTGAGGCTTGATTTGGGGTTGCTCCAGGTATAAACTTCAAGTTCGAATGAGCATGTGTGTCTGCATTTTGACAGCTGGCATGATGCAGAAATTCAACGGATATTTGTACAAGATTCTGGCTCGTCCTGTTTGGCTACGCTTCTTCCTTCATGTGAGCTTACATGTGTGCTGGCTGATCAAACTCTCAAACACCGATTACAAAAAACCAGGTGACATGCATGGCACTTCCGTACGAAGACAGAGAGAACCTTGAGTTTGCAATGGTGCGTCATTTTCTCTTTGAACCTGCGATGGATGAGTTGACAGCCTCGCAGAGCCAAGTCCGGGCCCTTGTCGTTGCAGCTCTGGAGCTATCTGGAATCGATGAGAACGCGGATGGATTCAATGAAATGGTAGAATTGGAGCGCGAGGTGGATGCCACCCAATGCATGTTCCTGGACGTGGACAACCTCAAAGTATGTATGCCACTTTCTCACAGGAGAAATGCTTATTCTATGTTAAAGCACCGTTTCTGCTCCGTCAAACTGTTTCTGTCCGTTCCATCTCACGCGTCAGCATCGTGCGTGCCCAGGGCCCCGCTCCCGCTGCCACCGAAACCTCGAGCCGTCTACGAATGTCGTGAGATCTTCCTAGAAACCGGGAAACGACGGGGAGGCCGAGCGACGCTGACTGGAGCTATTTTAAGCATTCGGTGCTTTGATGATTTCATTCTAGTGGGAAGGAATGTGGAAGTTCATTTGGTGGGAACCGTTTTCAAACTGCTCTACATTCCCGTGACACTTGACAAAGTATCTGCAAAAAGGTTTGATTCATATGGTGAGGTTTACAACCTTCGTCAGTGAATGGGGTCCAGCTTGCTGAGTCTCTTGCTCACAGCATCCATTGAGAACGTGATTGAAATCAATCTGGGAAACGCGGTGTTGATCCCGGTGCAGTCAGTTGTGCAAGATGAGGGGTCTCGCATATATACATACTTGAACAGTTTCGCGCAAAGTGAGTTCAGTTTCTGTCTCAAGGATTCTCGCCCCTCATTCAAAACAACAAACAGACGGACAAAACAAAAGATTTGTTGTTCAATCCATTTGGCTGGTTGATAAGCCGTCAAATGAGGATATTCCCGCGCCTGTCCCCGCGTGTCCTGAACCACTTTCTATCCCCGCAGAACCAAATACTAAGGTTTTTGACTGCATGTGTTACCCCTTCATCAAAAAAGACGGCGATTGGCACAAACTGGCGAAATGCTTTTTCTATATTTATACTGCTGCTGATGGATCGCGGCCCTTTATTTCGATATCTCTCGAATCAACCAAAGCAAACATTGCCAGAGCAGATATTCGTGTGGATCTGACCGTGAAAGCGACAGAAGAGCGGACATTTTGTGTCAATCTGCAGGTTTGTTACCTCGCAAGGATCATCCTTTTTTATTCACACATTTCCAGGTTAAGGCGACGGGAGCAATCAGTTGCTACAGTATAAAAGTTAAAGACAAAGCGAGAAGAGATGAAATTTTGTCCATAATAGATGGCATCAAGGCCAATCTTGCAGCTTCCAACTGCTCTGCGGTCATACATAATCTCGTCGTGCAGAGCATTCCTGATTTCATTCGCCTGTGCCCCTATCTAACACCCAGAACTCTTTGGTTCGACTGTATTGTGAATGTAAGGAGTGCGTGCAATGGCGAAGCCGGCGCAAGATTGCAGCAGCTTGGGTACGGAAAGATGTGTCTGAAAACCCTGGAATCTCCCATGGGAACTTTCAAAATTGTGACAGTCTCGTCCAAGCCAGACCCAAATCGTATTTATTTAGAAAGCCTTGTCACCTCAGACATGCTTGTCCAAGACTGCCGGACGCAATCATGCTCGCTCATCAAAGTCTTGTTCGCCTCAAAATCTGGAATCGAATACCAGTTTGAAATGATTGCCAGGACTCCCGCCTTAGGGGAAGGGGCAAGGCCCGCTGTGTTGGAACCCCTCGTCTCCCAGCTCATTGTCTCATTCTTTTCACAACATGTCCCGACGCACGAAAGCGTATTCGGATCCGATGTCATTTCAGCCTCGCCTTCCATCATTCGCTCCTCTTCCTTTGATGTAGCCGAAACTCGCGCGAATTTGAGGTGTCCATCGCCCTCCAAACTGTCACGAACTTTCCAGAGCTCCCGAAATCTGACGGTGTCCAAGAAGGGAAATAATAGCTCGATAACGGGAAGTCAAACCAAAGTCGCGGGCTGGGTGGCGTCTCAAGTCAGATTCTTCAACAACCTTTCGCAGCGTGGAAACGGAGACATAGTGGATCAGAAAACAGCTGTGAAACGAAGACTTTACGCGAATGTTTTTGACAAGTCAACTCACACTTTGAAGGATACCCTCAATACTGCTATCATGCGTCAAACATTTTCAACGAGTGATTTAGTGCCAGATGAGTCTGATAAACGGTCTAAAGACGTTACAAGTAATGAGATGGAGGACGAAGAGAAAAGCGTCATATTGCCTCCTTCAGGCTGTCCACAGGAAGTTTTGGCGTGCTGGATGTTTATACCTAGGTCAGCGAAGAAGATTATTGTGTCTGGTGGGGCGATATTTGATATGGTGAGTTCCTTTCTCATTTTATTGCACTCTCTGATTTTTTCTTGTCAGAAATACTTCGTGACCGCTGTAGAGTACTTGGAATTGAATGCAGCGGCGATAAACAAGAACTTTTTTTGACAACCAACTCTTCATTTATCTCTGATATAAACGAATGAATGAAGAATAAGCATCCAATGTAAAACAAAGTTTTACGCTGGGTTCTGCGTGTCATCAAGGAAGGGCTTTTCTGGAAAACATTGATTAAGTGCGCGCCATACAAACAGAAGGTGGGGTTGCATGTCGTCGCCTTTTGAAGTACATTTTGTTGCCACTTAAGCCAGAAGCTTGCTCGCCAGTTAAAGCGGAGTCTCTGTATCATACAGCTGCAGAAAGAATCATTGGGCTGCTGTGTTAAAAACGATGTTTTGACCATGGCCCCTTATTATCAAAACTGGTGGAGTTGTCCGACTCCTGAACTACAGGCTCAAAAGGAATGATTCAAACACATTGTTGTGTTACTTGGTTGTTCTAGAACATAAAGACATCAGCGTCCCTTTCTGTGAAAAACAGGATACCTTTTGCTCTTTCTCCCTTGCACAGAAAATACGATTACAAGATCACTTCATTTTATTAAGTAGGACGAAGGTGAACCTTCTATCTCTATCCTCCAACCAACTCCTACTTAGCAAAATAATGAAGGCATGAAGACACTTCCACAGATAAACCCTTAATGAGCCTTCATGGAGCTGGCACCAGACTCGGCAGACTCATCCGTGAAGTCCTTGACGAACGTCTTGCAGTAGAGGGCAAAGAAGCCACAGGACACCAAGCAGGGAACAACCATGACCCAGAACTGAGCAGTGCTCGTGAGCGCATTGCCCTTGTCGGCAGTGAAGACAAAACCGTTGAGCGCCCACGAGATACCTCCACCCGCCGACTGGGTACCCTTGTAGAATCCGGCGTAACGGGACAGGGTCTCGGAGTCGTTCGAGATGGCACCAATGAGGTAGTTGACGTACACTTGGAAGAAAGCATCGTACATTCCGTACAGAACGTACAAGATGAAGGGACCAATGAAGCGACCAGTCTCAAGTCCGGCGTCGATTGGGACGAAACCCTTGGCAGAGGCCTGGTACTCGAAAGCGGCACCAGCTCCAAAGAACACAATGGTGGTTCCGAGCATGATGTAGAATCCAGTCCAGGCACGGGTGGTACGGGGGTATTTGGTGTTGTCCAAGAACATGTTTCCGAGGACCCAAGAGCCTGCGGCCTGTGCCGCCCAGTAGAAGATGGCCTTGAGACCGTCCGTGCGTCCAGTGAAGTATCCTCCAAAGGGACCAAACTGGTACGTGTAGAACCAGTTGGAAGCCATGCAAGGAATCAGCAGGGTAAGCATGGCAGGGTTGGTGAACAGCTTGAGGACCTCAATGAACTCGCGGAGGACATTGGTCGGGGGAGTCTCGACCTGGGTCTGGTCCTCACGGATGATGGTGCCAGGGGGCTGGATCAAGAAGGCAACAATGGAGCCGCACGCCATGAGGATAATAAAGACGAGGTACATGGCATCGTTCATGGCAAGACCGGCAGGGTCGTTCCAGGACAGGATCGTGGAGAGGGTGTTACCAAACACGGCACCAATGTTGAAAATGACCCAGAACGTGGCAAAGAAGGTTCCTTTTTGGGACTCGGTGGGGTATGTCAAGCAAATTTGACCCTGGGCAGCCCACAGCATACCGGCACACAGACCAATGTAGGCACCCGAAATGACGGAGAAGGTGTTTGCCTGGTCAGGAACGATGCCAGTCTTCTTGTCGAGGGTCTTGAACACGTCGTACTGAGCGGCGGCGTAGATGGCGTATCCGGTTCCTCCGATCGCGGCGAGGATACGGGGACCGAGGATGTTGTTGAGGCCACCGGCGAGAAGACCCATGATAGCGAAGCAGAGGTACAGGGCAGCGTTCTGCTGGTCCTTGACGTTCTGAGCGTGGGGACCGTCCGTGGGGAGCGAGTTCAGGGCATTGAACATTCCCGGGCAGAGGAAGCACACGAAGGCAATCACGTACACCTGGGTACGGGCCTGGTTGAGGGTGTCAAAGAAGCCCATATTTGGTTGCAAGGTTTCGATGGAAGGAAAGCCAGTGGGCCACCCATCTCTTTATAACCGCAGGCGAGGCTCATCAAGTTTTCTCATTTGGTGGGTCAAGCCCGAGCTGAGAGATGTTGCGAGTGGAGTGGAGAGTCTGCTTGACTGCTTTTTATTATAATTTTTTTTGCTGGGCGCCTCCCGACCGAGAGATAACGGCTTTCCGCTCTGACAGCACCGACCCACCACCGGGCCAAGGCTTCTGGCGCGCGCGCGCAGTTGTCCGCGCGACCCCCCGGCTCGTCTCTGCAGCCTCACGGCGGCTACGGCGCAGCGGAGCGAGGCTGGAAACCCTCGCAGAAAGCGCGGGCGACGTTTAATGGATGATGTCTACGGTGGTCCCCCCCTCCCGCGCCTCGTCCCAAGCGTTTCGAACGAGCCGCGTCCGGACCCAACTCCGCATCACGTTGACCGCCCGGTCTCCCCAACCCGCGTGCACCTTGAACCTGGGTCGTTGGAGGCCCAGCGTCTGCAGCATCCAATCTAGCGCGGAAAAACGACCACCACCCAGATATCCCCCATTCGCGGAGCTGCCCACAATTCTGAATGTTTCTCTCTCAACGAGATATCGCGTCTCCGTGATGCTCTCCACCGCTGTTGCACCAAATCCACTCATTCCAAGACACATATCTCGGAAGTGCCTCGTCCTACCAACGCGTCGCCCTAAACAAATCGCAAACAACTCCACCGTGCTGAAGATAATAAAACACCATGCAACTAGATTCCACTTCGTATGCGCGAATAGCAAATGGTTTCTGTCACAGACAGTTCCTTCAAAATATCGACAATATGTATAGTAATTTACGCTGGCAATCGCGATGGAAAGTGTTGGGAGTATGCTATTCGCTGGTGGAAAGAGGCGTCGAAGAACGCGGATTCTTGACGGCAGGATGGGGGTGGACGAGTCAGGTGTCGCGAGGGTTTTGAGATCCGGGATTGTCAGCACGCCCGTGGCGTCCACTGCATATCGGCACATGATACAAATTGACCCGCAAAGGAGCATCGAAATGTTGTAAACCCCGAGGAGGGTTTGGTTGGTTGCGCCCAAGCACCAAAACAAGTTGTGAAGCACAAAGGGAAACAGTGTCGCGATGCATAGGTTGTTTACATTTGAAGCGTAAGCAGTAAAGATACAGATTGCAATGTAGTGATGGTAGGCTGCGGAGGGGTGCAAAATCAAAAAAAAAGCAGTTTCGTCTGCAAAGGAATGAAGGACAGTCAAGCGACTCACCCATCGGAACATACTTGTATGTGATCAACGTTGAATCCAGTTCAATCATATAAAACACAGAATGTGTGAGCAGCATGATCCAGAATTGCACAATAGTCCACGGGGTTCGCAGTCTTCCAGAACGTGTAGCCTCGACACTTTCCCCTGATTGCAAGTCAGAAGCGGATTCTGGCCGATTTAGAAACGCTATTTCATTCCTTTCACTCTCTCTGCTTTCTTTCCACTGGGATGGCACCCATCGTCGCTGAAGGATGCATTGCACTACAAGAATCCAGATTTGGATGCCCCAAACAAAGTTTGCCGTCTGATGCCAAGATGTGGGGAACATGAGCTTGTCTGACTGGTCCAGGATTGAAGCTGGAAGAATAGCCGCCATCAAATTGGGGGGACTTGCTTTGACAGTTGCAGTCATTTCTGAACCAAATTGGAATGCGAACTGAAATCCGTTCTACTTTTTCACGAAGCGTTCGTCTCTTGACACTAACACTTTATATCCTCTTGTCAGTGTAATTTGTTCTGGCGACCCATTTCATCAGCTCGGAATTCATGATACCTACAGGAATGCGCAACCACCTCCTTCTGAACATTTGATAAGTCTCTCACGCGAATGTTACCTAATCGCAGCCCTTTCTGATTTGCAACGGAATTGTTGGACCCTTTTCTTCGTCCTTGTGAAGGTGAAGAAAGCCTTGGGATCGCTAACAACTTGACTTGACGTCACTGCCCTGCTAGTAGCCTAGCCCAGCCTGCTTCCAGCCACTTTCCCCATTTCAAGCCGCACGCGATGTCTCTTGCCCCACCTCCAGCCCCCTCCCCGAAGTCCAAGCAGGCACCTGCGGTGATGTCCATATTCGCAGTCCCAAACGCATCCGACTTCTCCAAAGCCTCGTCTCTGCTTCCGCCGCCGTCACCCTTCAAATCTTCCCTCTCGACGCTCCTGGCTTCGCAGCGCCTCGAATCGTCTTCATCTGCGCTGTCGAGCCGTCCGTTCTGTCTGATATTGATTCGCAAGTTGCCCAGCCGCAGCCGCAGCCTGAAAGCACGGTCGATGGGAATAATCCCGTCATCGCGTTCAGAATCAGAAATTACGCGGCCGTCGAGGACGAAGACGCGGATCGCGATGAGTTGGACGACGTTGTCAAGCCCATCTCCATTGCCACATCGGGTCCCCGCTAAAGCTGGGCGAGCAAGACCTACCTGCTCCTGTTTACAAGAAGATAGGGCCTGACGATTTTGAGCGCCTTCGCGTCATTGGACAGGGAGGATATGGCAAGATGAGCTTGATTTTTCAAATTGGGCGTGCCAGTTTCCCCACAACCAAAGTGCGCGGAACTCGTTTAACTTCGCACGCGCTAGGTCTTCCTGGTCCGCAAACTCGAAAACAAAGTCCATCTACGCCATGAAGGTTCGCAAGAAGGCAACATTAGTCATTCACACCAAAACAGTGGAGCACACGAAAAACGAGCGCTCCATTCTCTCGTAACTCGCACATCCATTATTGTGAAGTTACATTATGCTTTTAAAACTTCAGACAAGCTGTACCTTATTATGCAGTATGCTCCGGGTGGCGAGTTGTTTAGTCAGTTGGCGAATCAAAGAATGTTTGACGAGGACACGGCTTCGTTCAAATATTGGAGAACTTTTACTTGCGTTGGTACATTTGCATGGACGTGGAATTATATACCGCGACTTGAAACCAGAGAGTGTCTTGCTGATCATACAGGGCTACGTGTGAGATTTTAACTCCTCGAAAGATTCATCCTCTAACATTGTGACTATGACTAGGGTGACGGATCAAAAGTTGCACTTGAGACCAAGACAATTTGCGGAACTATTGAATTCACTGCCCCAGAAGTTTTGGAGGAGAATTTGCATTGTGGCTTCGCTTGCGATTACTGGAATCTTATGCTTATATTTTTTAGATTTATACCAAAATTCTATAGAAAATTTACCTATCAATTTAAGTTACTGTGTAATTGATTGTTTAATTTAAGAATAGATAATATTCAAGATAATCTCGGCGTGATGCTTCACGATATCACACTGCCGGTATGTCCTGTTCACCAAAGCCCCTTGTCTCATTCACCCGCAAAGTTCACAGGCAACAATAGAAAACATGGAAGACATCCTCAAAAACAAGCTCACCCATCCGCCCTACCTCACCTCCTATGCCAAAGACCTCCTCACCAAGCTCCTCCGCAAGGACCCAGCGCAGCGTGTCGGCAATGCGGAGATTCGATCGCACAGCCACTTCCGCAAACTCGACTGGCGCCACCTCGCCACACGCGAGATTGGGCCTCCCATCACGCCGGACGTGACGGTCAGCCTGGACACGAGCAACTGAAACTTTCAAATGGCGCTCGAGAGTCCGCCTGTGCGTGGACGTGGCGTTGCGTGGACCACGACTGGGGCGGCGGATGCGGCAGGAAGCTTGCCAGTCAAAACTTCAGGGAGTCAGCTCTCGTTTCCGGATATGGCGGGCAGTGGAGCGACCACGCCAACGTCGACCAACAAGAAAAGAAGGCAGAGAAGGTGGCTATGGCTGCCGTATTAGCGGCCGCGAGTGATTCAGGGAGGAGCAGCCCAATGAGTCTTGTTAAAACCGATGGACACGCTCAATTTGGACATATTGTCCGAGGCTGGAGATATTGTTACGCCCCTGGTCGGGGCAGTACCCATTACGTCTGGAATGAGCGGCGGGGTAGATGATCGCGATCATTTCCATGGATTCAGTTACGTTGCTGACGATGGGTTTCATCACATGCAGTAACGTTTAAGTTTTGTATTGTCTTGTTTTGATTTATTTTATACGTAAGGAATAGAATTTTTACCTAATACTAGATGTAGATGATGGATGTTGAAGGAGTTCGTTGGAGTGACAATTCTTCATACCTGCACAAACACCAAAAGGACCAGCCTGATGTCATCCGTGTCCTCGGCGTCACATGGAAGCTCTTCCGGGACCATGATTGCGAGTCTTAAAGTGAAGCAAGATTTGAAGGAAGACGGCGAGAAAGTGGCGAGTGGTTTCCTGAGTGGATTTGCCTCCAAGCTCTGAGTTCAAAAACAGAAATCATCGCGTCAATGGCATATGCGCACCATCCTCCTAGATGCTACACACATCAGCATCTACCCCAAATCCACTCCGTTCTCAACCTCAAAGCATGTCATCCCCCTTGCAAAGGCCCCTATCGCTGCCGCCACGGCAGCCCGCCTGCCGCACTATAAGGCCCGCTATACAACGGCGCATACGCTCTTCCGTGTCACATTCCTCACCGGCGCCAGCTGGCTCCTCGAGTGCAAGACCGACCTCGACTGCGTCTCGTGGATTCACGCAATCAACACGGCCGCCCTTCGCGCCGCCGAGTCAGGCGTGGCCAGCCTCGGCCGCGAGATTCTCAGCCTCCGCTCAGACATAGTTCGCAGCGCAGGCTGGCCGGACGCGTCGGGGACCGCGGATATACAGCGGCTCTCATTGGACACGCAGCGCTGGATTGCGAGCTTGAGCACAAAGGTGGAGGCATTACAACAGGAGCTACGCCTTTGCAGGAAATACCTGGAAAAGGAGGGAGGGGAGGACGCGAGGCAATTAGTGAGAGCATCGTACCAGACTAGTGGGTGTCATTCCAGGGCGTGGAGCAATGGATCCGAACAATCCAACTCTTTAAGTTGGGGGACCGAAAGCGTTAAATCGGTATGTCCGTCAATAGTTCCTAGTCAGACAGAGACCGTGGGATCCAAGCGTGTTCCAAAAAACACGTTAGCTGGCATTACAGGGAGCACTGCTTCGCGGCGACCGGTTATGGAACGTAAATATTCTCCCCAGCTTACCTACGGACTCGATTATCGGTCTGCGACAGCCACGAGAGCGATAGTACTTATTCAGCAGAGCAAACGCGGAACATCGTTGCTTGACGTTGATACTTCTACTGTGGAGCCATGCGAGCAGCAAGCTGCTACGAGTATAACCCCTCTCGTACATCAACCAACGCCATTGCGCGAGGAAGATGATCAGAACGAGCAGACAGCTCCAAGTAGCTCTTTCGCAATGCAACTAAAATCTGTGAAGCTTCGCAACGTCAGTGGCACCTCCTCAGCAACAAGTTCAGCCACCACTCAGACGCAAGCAACCCTAGGTGCAGAAGCTCGAAGCTGTTCAGAGTCAACTTTGTCTTTCTCGGAGGAGATTCAACGACTGCAATTACGCCCAGTCAGTTGTTCCTCGGTGCAGCCAACGGCTATTTCTAGGGATATTGCAACTGCTTCACGTAGTTCAAGTGCTGTATCGCATTCAATGGCGGACGAGATAAAAAATACGAGGCTGCGGCGGACTGCGGATGAAACCATCATGCATTCACAACCTGGGGAATACCATGGAAGAAGTACCGGACTCGTCCACACCGAACATGGAGGCGTCAAACCCCCCATTTGTGAATCAATCCTAGAAAAGACGCAAGATGTTCGACTTGAAGCTGGCTGTGGAATGAAAGAATGTTCGGACGACCAAGAGAGAGCGAACGGGAACTTGTCGCTCGCGGATCAAATCTTACGGGTTAAACTGAAGCGCGTAAAGCCTGGCGAGACAGACATTTCAATGCGGACTTCATCAACAAATGTCACAAATGATAAAATGCGGCGTTTGGAAGTCGACGGGATGTTGAATGTACGAAAGTTTCAGCCGGAATCGCGACCACAGAGACTTGAAACGTCCACGCCATTGTCATTGATAGAGGAGATTGGGAGAATTCAACTGAGAAAAGTTCACTCTATGGTGGCAGTGACAAGTGAGGAATGTTCACGGGCTCACGAGCCAATGCCACCAGCCACCAGTATGTCACCTCAGAGACCTCAAATCTGGCGAATGCAGAGCTCGAATGCCACTCTCCGGATTGCGTCTGAAGTGGAATTGTCTGCAAACAAAGAAGAAAAGGTTGGGGGTTCCTTATTACGCCAATGAAGCTAAGCGTGTAAAAGCGGAGAAAGAGAATAAAGCTCTCCATGAAAACGGCGGATCACACTGGGAAAATGACTGTCCAACCGCGCGAACCAACAACGCAAATCAACTGGAGTGAACCGCTGGGCTTCAAGTACCGACATCCTCGCTCTCACATCAAATACGTGTGGACCAAAGAAACGGGATGGGATGAGGGACGCCTTATCAGCGAGCACAATATCACGATGGATATTGCCTGTGAGTGATCGCCGCTCCTCTGCATTTACAGGAAATAACACATTGAGGATGCAGCTACCGTGCTTCATTACGGACAGGCTTGCTTTGAGGGCATGAAGGCGTTCCGCATGAGGGATGGCAAGATCCGAATCTTTCGTCCCCAACTCAACGCAAAGAGGCTCCAGGAATCATGCGCCGCCGCTTCGATGCAGGTACTTACTCTCTACTTCTTGGAGTTGTCAAGATTAATCGGGGTGACGCGCAGTCCCCATCGGAGGACCTCTTCTTGGATGCCCTGAAGCGCGTTCTGTCAGACAACCTGGACTATGTGCCGCCTACAGACTCGAACGGATCTCTCTATATTCGCCCTTTCGTTATTGGGTACGTCCAGCTTTACTCCGTCCGAAACAGCAAGCCTTATCTCATCTAAACCTTATCGATGAAGCTCGGGCCCCCAGCTTGGCCTCTCGCCTTCCCATGAGTTCTCGTTCATCATTTTGGTCAATCCTGTCGGTCCTTACTACGCAGGCAAGCTTCCCGTTGCCCCTGGAGGTGCCCACTCACTGTCATTCCATAATAGGTGGCCTGGGAAGTCCCGTAAAGGCCATCATCGCAGACTCTCTGGACCGCGCAGCACCTCACGGAACTGGACACGTCAAAGTCGGGGGAAACTACGGTATACCCCACCGATATTGATGCATTTTTCTAATACCTGCTCCGCAGCCCCAGTCTTCGCAACCACTGCCTCAGCGAACGCGAAAGGGTATGTAGTGAACCTGTTTTTGGACCCAGAGACGCACACCAAGGTGGAAGAATTCGCAACGAGCAACTTTGCCGCACTCAAGCGCGATGCGGACGGCGCGCTTGTGTATGTGACACCGCGCAGCGAGAGCATCTTGAAGGGTGTCACGAACCGGTCATGCGCTGGTTTGTCGCTTGCCTTTTTTTCGGTGGTTGTTTCTTATTGCGTTATTGACAGAACTCGCGAGCCGTCATTTGGGTTGGAAGGTGGAACGTCGCGATATTCTGTGGACCGAAGTCTCTAAATTCCAAGAAGTTGTTGCGACTGGAACAGCCGTAGTCATGACTGCAATTGGGGAAATTCATCGCGAAGTGAAGCATGCTGGAAAACGTATTAAAAAGAATCAAGGAACCGCTTCCAAGTTTTACGACTGGGATGCTGACGACGAAGAAGAAGTGGGTGCCAAGCTGGAGTTGGAGGTTGTTAAGTTTGAAAACGAACCTGTGGAGTTTAAAAAATTGTATGGAGCCGTGGTGGACTTGCAAAAAGGGGACTTGAAAGGTTGGCAAGAGTATGAATGGATGTGGCCGGCTGAGGGACTTTGATGTATCGTTTCTTGTTCTCTGAGTTTCGTTAAGACAACAATGGAGAAGGGTCCATACCTCGCCAGAGGAAGCACATCATGAATGCGACGAAAGAATAACAGTGCCTGGAGTTACCGTGCCGGAGGTAGTTTTCGACATGTATGCACCAAACATTTGATCTCTGTTCATAATATTTTGAATTATTGATTACGGGATACATATGGGACGGTCCTTGTCGGCTCATCGTCGGCCCACGAGAGACAACGACCTGGCGCGCAAGGTCCTCCATCTCGACAGGGCGGCTCTCGAGGCTCATGAGAAGGTTGCTCTTGAGCTGGTTACGCGCACGTGCAAGGGCCGTGCTGCTGAGGCGGTCGGGTAGAACTGTGCTGTTTATACGTCATTTGAGTTATAATCGAGACGTCCTTATTACTATCGGGAGAATTGATATGCAATAGCGATGTAAGCAAAAGGCGTTTTTCCAGAGAAGCAGAAATGCAACAATAAAAGAAATAGAAACACAAAGACACTTCGACCATATCCCGTGAGTGCTCTCGCTGACATGAACCAAGAGGAATCCAAAAATACAAGACATAAGGGGTATTCCTGAAAATTGCTGATAATACGATTGTGTACGACAAACCATCTTTGACCTTATCTGTTTCATCAACAATGTCAAGCGACTTTTTTCAAATCATGCTGTAAGACTTCCTAGCAAACTACCGGCGTAAAAGCAAATTCCTTCATCAAACGCGGTAGCTGTTTAATTAATAAGACTAAGCTGGCAAGAAACTTTTTCCTTTCGTGATATAACTTTTCAAGACGGAGGTGTTCTGGTATCTCGGTCTGTCAAAGGCGTTTCCTTTAAACAGATGATGCTTGTGATAGGTTGATAGCTTTTTGCAGTGTCATTGGAGAGTTTCAACATGACAACCTCAAAATCCATCGTAGTATGAGCTCGAAGCATGAACATCTGCTTTGAGACTGAAGTGCAAGATCAGCGTGCTGTGTGGATTCAGGCAAGTTTCGAAATGTGTTGTATCCACTCTCGAAGAAAAGCCATTGAACTGCTAAAAATCAGATATTCAGCCCGCATTTTGAGGGGCCTGGAGCAGAATATTGGTCCACACATACTTTCAACGAGAACTCTCAACCTTGATTTTCTCTCCACGTTCACTCTAAGTTCCAGCTGTATGGATGTAAAAAAAATTTACCCAAGAATAAAGTTAGAAAAACAACACCGTCATAAACTGGTACTCGTTCTTTGCTGTCCTGCTGGACGAGCGGTTGACTTGCCTACTCGTCGGTTTTCTCCCCCAAACGAGGACAATGGAAACCATACCTACCGTCCTTATTCAAGATAGTGCTGCCCTCGATATGAATACCATTCAAGATAATAGTTTATGTACAGAAGGAAAGTTTCGCGAAGTGGAGTCTAGCGCAGTTACCCTTACATCAGCTTCACGTGCAGCAAGCGCACCCAATATCATCCACGCCTCTGCTATTGCTTCCGCTTCATCCAATCTGATCAGCAAAAGTACCGAAAGCGTGGCTAGCTCGGGAAGTGGCGTGAGCGTTGAAACTGTCACATCTTTGTTTTCAGTCAAACGGTCGTCAGAATCAAAGGGGAGCTCGGACATTTTTGCAGGGAGCACGCCCGAGATACATCGAACGGGATGGGATTTCTTCGGGAGAGTGGAGGATGGCGAGGATGAACCTATGCGTCGGTTGGCTGGGGTAAGGGTCTCGTTCTCCGGGACACCATGCATTCTGAACAAAGCTGACAATCTCGCAGCTTAAACTCAAATATCGGTATCCCGTTCCTTCTAACGTCCGAGACGGCGCCACATATAGTGGGATTATCATGACACGACAATGGAGTTCCGCTGCTCCGTTACAGAAGTGGAAGAAAAGATTCATGATTGTGAAGGAAAACAAGGCCTATTTACTCAAGGGAGAAGGGGTGAGAAATTCTTTCAGCGCCATCCCATTGAAAAGAATTCTGGTAAATAGGACAGGACGGCGACAGCAGTCATCAAGCTTGACGACTGTCTCATAAATCCAACAGAATTTCATTCGTATAGCCATTCATTTTGGCTCACGCCTCCGCCAGGTGCAATTAATGAAACGAACGAGGGAAGGGAGTTTCAATGGATTATCATGGTTAAAGACGAAGCCACAAAAGTTGAATGGATCGGAGCTTTCATGAAGGCAGCTGTGTGGAAAGAAAATCAGATAGGTTATGTCAACTTTTAATGCTGCCAGTATGACTTCTTACTCGCTTTAATAGCAAGGGCAGGCCTGGTGCCCCAAATAACTGTCCAACACCCAGCTCCCGAGTTTGAAGGGTCAGACACCCCGGTGGATCACAAATGCATTTCATTTGCATCCAGCTTGACCGATGTCGCTCCTGATACGAACAATCCCAGCAGTCCAGTAATTACCTCCGGAACCACCTCGTCCCGTTCCTCCAGCCTGAACATGGACACAATCTTCCCATTCACTTCTCCTGACATCACGACAGCCGTCAGCAAACCGTCCAGTCGTAATAGTAGCCTAAAAAGCCAAGAAGCACTTGCCATGATTTGCGCCAGTAATGCGCGCTTCTTCAAAAATGGCGGTTTCAAGATAGACGGTGCAGCTGGCGGATCACCACCGAAGCACGCGTCAGGAGGCACTGGACGAAGCAGCACGAATGGACCCACAATGCCAGCCAAAAATACTGTGAGACGCAAAACGGACACAGACATTCAAGTGCAGAGAGTTCAAGCTCCGGTAGTAAAGAATAGCACATGCGAGGCCGTGGTGGCCCGATCCGGGATCATCTCCCCCGATGTACCCAAGTCATTGCCGCGAAGGCAAACGTCGCCCACAATGTCGCATCGGGACCGCATGAGTCGGGACAGAAAACTAATTCAGCCCTTGAATGCAGGTGCTTCCAATGCAGCTCCGCAGAAGCGCCAGTCCATGGACTCGGCGACACAACCCGCGAACGAGAGGCCTGAAATTCCCGGCGTCTATTCAATGGAGATGTGAAGAAAAGTAAGAATAAAGCCATCATTTTCTGAAGTTTATACCTCCATCTTTCGTTTGAGTATTCAACAACGTTCTGAAAACGATGTGAGCGACCAGACTGTGTATCTCACTCGCGACACTTCACGCTCTCAATAAAGCTCGACTTTGCACGCAAAGACGATACCCAAACTACCACCCCTGCGTACACGTGACCTTGGCCTCAACGTGCGATTACTACAAGGAGGCCCTCTCTCACTTTTAAGCCGTTGCAAAAATTCCTTCCAGAGTACAGTGTGGACAATTTCAGAGATTCAGAAACTATTTACTTCTGAAAACGAAACATATTATTGTCAGGTGAATATGTTTATTTGAATGAGTTGGAAGTTTTCAAGTTTTCTGGCTGGCGTAAACAAATGCATATGTCATAAAACGGCACTGCGAGGACAAATGTCCATCCTGCTTCCTGTGAAAGGCAAGGTGCTCTTCTCGAAGTTGTTGCGATGGAGATGGGGGGTCAAAAAGAAATCTCGTTGAGACGCCGCTCCTCGTGTCTTGATTGAGTCCACCTCGGTTTACATTGACAGCAGGCATTAGTATGAACCGGCAGAGTGAGTGGTTTCCTGTGATTATCAACTGCGACTGCGGTCTTATTAGAATGGATGCCAACACAGACTCGCTGCGGTCTGGCACCGGCCGCGCGCCGAGTCCCGGAGGCGGCCTAGCGGTGCAGCGCAGTCTGACTGCGCTGAGTGGCCCGCGCAGTGCCCCCGTCGTTGCCGTGCCTCCGAATGGCGGGTTGCCCTTCTCGCATCCTAATCCAATCGACCGGTCGCTAAGGCAGAACCCGTCTAATACTCCACTCTCCAACGTCAATGGCGTCACCAGCGTCGCACCACAATCACAATCCCGAATGGCTGCGGAGCGAGGAGATGTCCGCAATTCGGCTACGTTGCCGCCCCGCGAGCGCAGGCAGCTGCCCCCTCGCATCCACCGCGCAAACACCACAACCACCCAGCAAATGGACCACGCATCAGAGCAGTCTGCCATCCCAACTCCGTCGAGGCCCGTGCCTTCCCGGATCGCGTCGACAAGGCAACACAACATGAACTACGGATTCAACGACGCCAGCCCGGATGCCCCACTCCCGCCGCAGCAACCGCAACAGTATCAGCAGCAGGTGCCCATGCGTAGAAATCCATCTTCCACGGGGAGAGAGCCCGTCAATATGGTTTTGCGGGATCCATACGGTCAGGCTGGATCCACTGTCACACGCCCCCCTCGCTCCCCTCGGATAGCCGGAATGGAGGCCTCAGGGGCATTCTCGTCAACTATGGGTCGATCTAGTCCGCTTGAACCACCTGGATCCGTTACGGCCTCGGTCGTCGATGAATACAGCGGAATTGGGGCAAGCATTAATCAGTCGGAAGGAAATGGGTTCGCTCCCAGAACTGCATTCAGACGACCGGGTGCTCCAGCGAAAACGTATGTGGAGTATGAAATCAGCGTTTTGAGCGATATTGGTGGCGCGAGCAATCCAATAGCGAGATATTGGGAAATCGAGCGAAGTGCATAACTGCGGGAAAGACTAAGTGAAGAAGTTATGAAGCACCAATATTGCGAACATATCTCTTTCATGATTCAAGTAATTCACAAATAACACTTAAACCGACAGTGCCAATCGTGTCTCGCTCAACCCAACCCCTCAAATCCTCGAGCCAGAACCACGTGTTCCCAGCAACGAACGGCCCCGCCCCCCGCGTGGCATCTCTAAACCAACCAACCCACCGCCACCCCCACCATCCATCGAGAAACCTCCCATTCAACCTCCTGCACGTGCGCCTGCAAACACAATTCGCCCCTTACTCTCCATCGCACAAGCACCCCCGCCTTCCCTCCGCCCGGCCTTCCCCGGCGCGTCGCGCTTGCCGACGGGGGCAGCAGCGGGAAACCGCATCAGCGTCCTGAAACAACAACACCCGGCAACACCTCTGAATGTGCTCATGATGGAGAAAGGCACGCGTGGGAGCGTGCTGCGCGCGACTGTGCTGGACGAGGTCACGGGGGTTGAGGTTCCACTTGCGCCGCACGAGTCTGAGGACTGGGATGAGAGCACTGATGATGAAGAAGGTGTCGTGCGGTTGGGAAAGGGGGCCAAGGTGAAGAAGATTTTGAGCGGAGGGGCGGCGGCAGCGAAGAGCATTGCGGACCCTGCGGAGGCGCGGCGCGCGTTTGCGGGGCTGGTGGAAGGAGCGAGGAGAAGTGGGAGTCCGCAGCGGGCTGCGGGGAGGGCTTTGAAGAGTCCTGCTGTTACCAAGGCGCCACTGTTGCCGATACCTGGATCAGGCAAGGTGGCGACGCCGCCGCGGCAATCGGTGCTTAAGTTCAATGCTGGAGCGGGAAGCTTGGCTGTCAATGGCTTGCGCGCGAAACCCCGAGGTGGAGAGGATGGCGATGATAGTGATGCAGCGACAGAGGAAATGGTGTATATCGCTTTTCACTCACACTGCTTGTCCTGACACATCGCTCAACAGGATGATGTAGACTACCTGGATTCGTATGCAAAAATGAATATGGTTCCTCCTCGTGGCGTGCCTGGCAGGGGGCAAGCCACGTCGACAACCACCACCGCCAAGTCCACTCCCACCCCAAGCCCAGCCATAGCTGTCACTATGGTGTCTGAAGAAAATATCGCGTCTGCCGCAGAGCTGGAAGAATTACGTGTTCAATTGGAAAGGGAAAAGGCCCAAGGCGCTCGGTTACGACAGGCGCTGGAACTGAGCAAGGGGGACATTGCCCCCATCTTGGACCTCCTGCAAGAAAAGGAGCAACAGCTGGAGCTCTTCAAGGAGGCCGTCTTGGCGGCCAAGAGTGCTGTAGATGAAACGCGCGGCGAGAGAGATGATGCATTGAATGGCTTGGCCAGGACAAAGAGTTAGTTTGTTGACGTCGGTTGTGTGAAAGACAACACTGACCAATAGACAACTTGCAGATGACCTCACACAGCAACTTGGCCAGCTGGAGAGTGAGCTCGAAACCATATACAAGGAGCGGCAAGACCTGCAAACTAAGTTCACGGCTCTGACCGCCGCCAAAGTCACCACAGAAAAGGACCTTGCTTTACGCGAGAAAGAACGTGATGACGCCGAGCGTGAGCTGGACACGCTGCTTGAGGAACGTGAGGCCGCGGTGCGTCAGTTGGAGGACAAGTCCAAAGGCCTCGTAACGGCGGAGGGCGCGCTTGCTCGTCTTGCCAAAGAGGTTGATGACCTCAAGAAGCGTGAACAGGAGAGCATCCGGCGGTTGCAGGAGGCCGAGTCGCGGGTGAATACGACGGAGGCTGCGTTGCGCAAGGCGGAGGTGACGGCCAACTACGCGGCTAATGAGGTTAAGACGAAAGGGATGGTCTCAAGTGAAATTGAGGAGAAGCTCAAGGCGACAATGAAGGATTTGTATTTCGCGCAGGCGCGGGAGGCGGAGGTTGATAGGCAATTGAAGGAGGCTGAGTCGCGACTCAAATTCTCAGAGGATGCTTTGATGGAGAGCGAGATGGCGCTTGAAAATGCAGTCGTGGAGATTGAGGCTCTCAAGTTGGGACAGGAGGGGATTGGGAAGGTCATGCGTGACGAGATTGACACTCTCAACAATGATCTAGACAACCTGGCTTCAGAGCTAGATGAGAAGAATGCAGAAGTTGAGAAGGCACATGATACAATTGGAGACCTTGACATCAAGATCAACGGCTTAGAGGCGGATTTGGAGCTGGCAAGGGACGAAATTGACTCCAATGCAAAGACCACGGACGATATACAGAGCCAGTTGGATGAGGCTAGGGCAGAGAAAATGCTGTTCGTGAAGCAAATTATGGAACTCAAACAGGCACATGCTCTTGAACTTGCGACTGTCATCGAGCAGGCTCAAGGTGATGGTCAGAATATGGAGGCTCTGACCGCTGTAAGTTCCCATACTTCATTGATTTGGTTTTGAGTCGTTTACTGAGGCGTTTACGAATTATTCCCATCTCCAGGAACGTCTAGTGTGGGAATCCCGAGTACGCGATCTCGAAGAAGCACTTGCACAAGCAGAAATGGAACGTGAGGAGTTCAAGGGCCGCTGTGACGAAATGGAGCAAGATCTGGACGACATTATCCGAGAGAATAATGAAAAGATTGGATCCCTCACTGCCACTTTGCAAGAATTGGGCGGAGAGACTGGTTCTCGAATCGAGGAGCTCCATCATGAGCTGAATGTGGCCAAAAATAATGCTGAAGCTGCGCAGACGCGCATTCAAGAACTGGAGGTAGCCATGTCGCAACGGGAGGATGCGGCCAGTGCTCATTTGCGTGAGCTCGAGGAGGCAGCCGAAACTGCGAAGTTCGAGCGCGATGAAGCTGAGGAGCGTGCGATGGATCTCGAGGAAAGGCTAAAGAATGCTTTGATGCCTTCATCCACCGATGCTGAGCTCACGCAGCAGATTCGGGCGCTTGAAGAGTCTCTGGCTGGAATGATGGCTGAGAAAAACAATTGGCAGGGTGAGGCTGCAGAGCTGGAGGGCCAAATGGAGGAACTCTGGGGCCAGAAAGAGGGTCTCATTGAGAGAGTCGCTGCTTTGGAGAAGGAATTGAAAGAAGCTCAGGAAGCACTTGCGGAGGGACTGCCTGAAGCCGGTAGTGGCAGGGACTTGGCTTCGTCTGCAGATGTGGCGGCACTTGAACAAGCTCGTGATCAAGCCCTCGAGGAAGTGCGGTCTCTGACGCAAGAACTCGAAGAATTGCGCAACAGAAAGCTTGAGGGTGTCGACGCGGATTTGAAGGACGAGTTGGAAGCATTGATTAAGGAGCGCGATGATGCTCAAGCAGAACTGGGAATACTCAAAGCAGATATTCTGGAACTTGAGACGATGTTTGAAGAAGCTCAAGCGGAAGTTGCTGACTTACGAACCAAGCTGCTAGAGTCGTCCAAATCGGTTTGTTTCTAATACTTACGTACTGCACTATATTGTATTTAAGTGCCCTATCGAAATGACATTTAGGGTGAGGAATCTGAAATAGTTGCTCAATTGGAACAAGAATTGGATGATGTGATGGCCGAGGTTGATGA
>MU614975.1:0-23829 GCA_025201725.1 Chytriomyces sp. MP71 | reverse complement strand
ATTCTGAGGAAGAGTCCTTTCTTGACTCCAGTTCTGCCAGTTCCGAGCAGTAAACGACTTACTGCACTCAAACTAAATGACCTACCTGACTCTCTGACCCTTCCTAGACCGGATTTAACCACTGACCACACAGAACCACCCTTTATTGACCAACCCCCACTTGTTTGCCTTAACACGCATCACTTATCTCCTTTTACTGATGCTCCAGGCCTCCTCATCTGCCAAGGATCCATCCATGACCATCCAGTCACGATCCTGATCGACTCTGGTGCAACTCCCAGCTTCATTTGCACCGAGCTCCCATTCCTCAAGGCCACCTCTTTCGAGAACCACGACTGCAAGATATGCCTAGCAGACAAGTCCCTCATCCAAGGGAAGCATACCAAGCCCCTCACCTTCCAAATCACCAGAACCTCCTTCCATGACACCAGAGCCTTCACAGCCATCCCAGGTCTCACCTATGACCTCATCCTTGGGAAGGACTGGCTCAATGACCAGAATCCAGTTATTGACTGGCCTTCCAACACTGTAAGGCTTGGAACTCACTGCTGGACATGCACACTGCCCTGTCCAGTCCCCGAAGTCCTTTCAGCGACCCAGTTTGCCAACCTGCTCTGCCAGAAGCCCACACCTGACACGATTGTCAGTGCCCTTATCCTCAACATAACCGACAAATCTGCACCAACCTTCCAGCCCACCACCGCTTCCAGTGACAACACCAATGCAATTGCACAATCCAAGTTGCCAACAATGTTTGCACTATTGTAGACAAGTATCCTGACATCTTCCAGCCCTTCGAAGGGCTGCCTCCAGAGTGCATTACTGACATGCGCATCGACACAGTTCCCGAAGCAACTCAGAGCCCGCCCTTCCGACCCATCTACCTGATGAATCAGGACTAGCTCAAGGTACTGAAGGAGGAACTGACTTACCTCCTCAAACACTCCCACATCTGTGACTCCATTTTCCCTTACAGAGCTCCTGTATTCTTTGTCAAGCAAAAGAGCAAGCTACGCCTCATCTTTGACTACTGCACTCTCAACAAGCTTACCATCAAGAATTATGCACCCCTTTCTAACATCCTGGAGTCCCTCAACTGCCTGTGTTGTGCACGGATCTACTCCAAGTTTGATCTCACAGCTGGTTACCACCAGCTTCGCATCCATCCCAATGACATCCACAAGACTGCTTTCTGCACCAAGTACAGACATTTTGAATGGGTTGTCATGCCCTTTGGCCTTGCCAATGCCCCCACTGCATTCCAGACCACCATCAATGGGATATTCCGGGAATTCATCGACGATTTCCTCACCACCTACATTGATGACCTTCTCTGTTTCTCAGAGAACCTCCAAGGTCATCCCTTGCATATTGATAAGATGCTCCACCACATGAGCATGAATAAACTACGAGTTCATTGGCACAAATGTGCCTTCCTCCAAACCTCTGTTGAATGGCTGGGATACCATGTCTCCCAGGGAGCCATCTCAGTCCTGCCACCCCGAACCACCTCCATTTGCGATTTGAGGAGCCGACAAGCTACTCCAAACTCCGCTTCTTCCTGGGCCTTGCGAACACCATCCACTGCTTTATCCATTGGCATGCCACCCTTGTGACTCCTCTTTTTTTTTTTTTTGATCTCCTTTGAGATCACAAGATTATCCCCTTTGACCAATGCTGGAACAAAGACACCAGGAAAATCTTCACTGCATTTGACCCACACAAGCCCATCCACATCTCCACAGATTGGTCAGAATGAGCCATCACTGGCTACCTTGCCCAGCCCAACCACGATGATATTAGACAACCCATTGCTTACTTTTTGCACAAATGTAAGCCTGAGGAATCCAAGTACCATCCATACATGGGTGAAATCCTTGCCCTAGTTGAGACCCTCAAACACTTCTGCAACTACATCTATGGGTCCAACCAAGTCTACATATCCTCATGCAACCAAAACTCAGTCCTGTCCATCACTGCTGGCTTGCTGATCTCCTGTCCTATGATTTTCACATCCAGTGGACACTGGGGGAGTGGAATACTGTAGCCAACACTCTGTCCCAATGTTGTTTTGCTTCTGAAGCTTCAGTTCAGGTAGATCTCCACTCACAAACCACTCACTCAAAATTGCAGTTGCCAACCATCTCTGCACTCAACTTTACTGAACTCAAGATCACCAATGATCTCCTCTCCAATGTCAAAGACATGTGTACTACTGACCCTGAATTCATCAAGATCCCGCAGTATCTGGTGGATCCCTCCAACCCTGACACCTTCGAAAATGAACCTTCAAATGCTCCAAAGGAACTAACCAGCCAGATAGCTTGTTACCAGTTCCACGACAACCTCCTTTACTACATTGATAAGTTGGATGCCTGACTCTTTATTCCAGGACCTTTGCATACCAGCATTATTCAGAAAACCCACTCCTATGGTCCAGCCATCCACAACAACTGGGAATGCACTGCTGAGCATATTACCTGCAACTTCCACTGGCCAAAGCTACATGCAGATGTACAATGCCTTGTACAGACTGCAATGCCTGTCAACACCTCAAGATTGCCTGCCGCCTGCCGTACGGCCTACTCAAGCCACATGACGTGCCCCCTCATCCTTGGCATACCTGCTCTATGGACTTTATGACCAAACTACCCCACACACAAGCTGGATATAATGCTCTCATGGTTGTTGTTGATTCAATGACCAAGCGCACTCACCTAGTGCCCTGTCACACTACTTCCACCGCACGTGACATCATGGATCTCTTTGAATGCCACATTGTTGTTCAACATGGCATTCTCCTCCACTATATCTCTGACTGTGACTCCAAGTTGACCTCCCACTTCTGGAAACAGCTCTGCCATTCACTTATTGTCCAACTAACCATTGCCACCACTGCCCATCCACAAACTGACAGCCAGACTGAACAGAAAATCAACTGGATTCTCCAAGCACTCTGCCACTTCATCAATTACCAGCAAAATGACTGGGATCTCCACCTTGCCAAGGTCAAATTCGGCATCAACGACACTGTCAACTCTTCAACTGGCTACACACCATTCTTCCTCAAATTTGGTCACCATCCATGATCCATTTTTAACATTGATTTTACAGTTTATTCCCCACTCTCTCTACGGGACCTCAAGGCCACCTATCAAGTCACCAAGGGCCACATTCGGGATGCACAAGATCGTTATTCTGCTGTCTCCAATCACTGCCATCTCTGCTCACCTTTCCAAGTTGGAGATCTTGTCCTCATCTCCCTTAAGGACTTCAAGTCACCAAGCATCCTCTACTGTCCCACCGACAAGCTCTCGGATCAATACATGGGACCCTACAAAAATCATTGGGCTTGTTGGAAACACCCCTTCCTGCCGACTTGACATCCCTGACTCATGGGACATCCATAACATGTTCCATCCAGAAAAATTGTGGCTCTACTACCACAATGAAAATTCTCATCCTCTTGATGCCCAGCCACTCAATCTCCATACCATCAACAAAATTCTACATCAGCAAACAATTGATGGGAAATGCCAAGTCCTTGTCTCATAGAAGGACCACCACCCAGTTTTCAACTGTTGGCTTGACATAACTCCAGATCTTACTCACTGCCTCCTCCAACAAACAGAAGATCAAGAACACAAACCTCCAAGCTTCAACTCATCACGTATGCTCTTGGAGGCAGGTATTACTTAATGAGCTTTCTGGTTCCACCCAGATAATCAGCTGCAGTTTCGCATGATTCACAGATCTTACAATACTTATCTGAAATCTTAGGTTGAATGTTGCTATCATCCAGATATATCTTAAATAATTTTCCAGCCCAAAAACTCTACAAAGGAAGCAGTGTTCTTATTAATAAAGCATCAACTTCTGAATACTTCCCCTCCAATTCCCTAACAAATTATGTTACATAATGAGCTTTCCGGTTCCACCCAGAGTTTGCATGACTCACCTGGGTTCCACTCAGATAAATCTCTGATAAGGATTCAGTTGCAGTTTGCATGACTCACATATCCTACAGTCCTTATCCAAAAATTGCTATAAACGAAGCAGTGTTCTTATCAAAATAAAGACATCAACTTCAGAATATCTTCCCTTTCTATTCCTTATCAAATTATTTTAGATATGTTGAACTGGCTATTGTATGAAATTTTAGATCTTTGATGAAAAAAAAAGTTCAAGGTCATGAAGAAAACATGGCGAGATTTCTCTCGGGTGGTTAAAACGAACCAATTCTGTTTTGCCTCCAATGTCACGCGAAAAATCTCACCAAACCTTCGTATCCTTTCTTGACCGATTCTTTTTGCGAACTCGCGTCAATATCCCTCGATCTCCACTTCCAGTGTAGTACGCTGATTAATCTGTATGCGTGCAAAAAAACAGTGTGATTGGGCTTGAGATTATATCGCAAACCGCGTAAACTGGATTTTAAGAAAACTCATTTTGCAGTTGAATCGACACCTGCGGGCCTGGGGTGTCGGTTGATGGATGTGGTGAAGGCGAACCAATAAAAAGCACCAAAAAGAACATCACCGGCAGTTTTGGAAACTCTTTGTAGATTACTCGGATATTTAGCATGTAGATTTAGGTATTAACGCTCGTGAGGCACCGAAATAGAAGCTTCTACGAGTCCAGAGCAGTTTGTGACTTCTCTGGCCCTTGGGAAGCACTGAAACGCAGTTTCTCGTGTTGATAAATGCGGGGGGAATTCGCAAGCATTTCGAGGTGTTGTACTGGACAGGTTATGATTTCGGACAAGATTGATTTTTAAAATTTGCTGAAAACCGATGTCCGAACCGACGAGCTTTTTCTTCTTCTCGCCGAGCGACGATGGGCGTACCGCAGCCAGCGACACCGACGCTGACGTCGACACGCACGCGATGGACGTTGATGATCGAGTGCCGGACGCGCACGCGGAGGCGGCGGCGGCGGACAACGACAACAGGGAGCATGCGCCAGAATTGTCGGCGACAAAAACCAAGCATCAAAACAAACAGAAAAACGCGGGTTTTGTTTGCAGCGGTCCTCCGCCCGTTCAGAATAGTCTGCTGTTGTCTTCTTCCAAATGCGTGTGTGCTGAGATAATGGAATCGAGACGCAGTTTGGAAAAGGAACTTTTTCGCATTCTCGACTGTTCCATCAACGGGCAACCGCGTGATCACCCCTCAGACCACCGTGTTCCGCTGAAGCTCAATTCTACAATCATGCAACGCCCCTTGGTTCCCCACGAAATCTTGCTCCACATTGTCTCCTTTTGTCCCCTTCCCTGTCACCTCTGCCAAAGCGTCCACTTGCGTCCCTGCGCGTCCGCGGAATGTCTCTCCCTCTGTCCTATCGAGCACCAGACTGTGAACAATATCTTCAACAGATGTGCAACTTGCGATGCCGTCTGTTGCGCAAAGTGTGTGCACGACAACGCACTCAGCATCTGTGACTTGTGCGACCGCGATTTCTGTGCTCTGAAGGACTGCGGACGTGTGATAACCTGCGAATGTCACTGTATTGATGCATGTAAGGACTGTGTTGCGGAGGATGCGAGGTTTGTTGGACGCTTGTTCGCACCATGCATGTTCCTATCTATCTCGATCTGAATATAGACTGATGGAATGCGGCAATCCGGGCTGCAAAACGTTCTATTGTCGTTGCCCAAATTGCAGAGAGCGTCTGGCCTTCCAGTGCTTGCGTTGTGGATACGTCTGTTGCCGCGATAGCGATCTCAACTGCATCGACGGAATGAGAGAGTGTGCCTCGTGTCTGGGATTCTATTGCTGTGGTTGCATCATGACACATGTCGTCGCCTGTGGGTTCTAATCTCAGTTTTCGTTCATCCGATTGATGGTTGCATCACTTTCTCTTCCATCCTTCTCGAACTATAACAAATGTGCTACAATTTTTTTTCCATATCATCAGTAGAAGATGCGCGGATGCGTTTGCATCGCCACTTCCGGTTTGCGCGACTCACTCCAGTTCCGATACTTCCAACCCCGCATCTCAAACGCCACTACCACTTTCTCCAGCTTCGCCAGCTTTTCGCGCTCACTTTTCGACCTCTCCCTCGCACTCGTCACCTCCCTCAACAGGGCCAATACTTCCACGCCCAAACCCCTCTCTGCAAGCCAGACCGCACACTCCGCCAATACTTCTACCACATGGTCCAACGCAACCAACCACGCTTTTTCGCGGCGCTCCACGGCTATCACCTGTGCATAGGTCTGCACGCCCCAATACGCCGCACATGTGCTCATGCGGGGACTGCGCGCGAGACGGATGGCTTCAGGGAGGATCGAGCGCTCGTAACACAGGGATGAAGCTCGAGGTATTCTTGGATGCGCAGGGGGGCAGGGAGCTGGTTGAATTTGTGGCGCTGAGAAGCGCGTGAGGGGGCATTGGGGGACGGGTTGAGAGTGCGAATATAGAAGCGCGCGCGGAGTTGGGCGATCCTGTTGTTGATATTAGATCTGCGAGTTGTGTGGGGATCAGGAGTAAGTTTTACGTTTTGAGGTTTCGTTCCAGGACATTTGTTCGTCGGCCATTTCCTCAATCATGGCTTCGACCGCGTTAGGTGCTTCAATTTCTTGAATTGTAAAAAGGACGCGATGATGCTTGCCTCGGAGCATGATGAATTCTATGCTTAATTCGTCAGAAGCGTCAACATCAGTAACAAAAGTCAGTGGATAATTTGACGGGGTGCAAACCAACTAATCTTCCGTCCAAGATCATTAAGGTAGGCCCTACAATGCGAATGGAGAAGGGAGCTGGATCGACAGGAGCATACGTAGTCATAACGTTGGCGCGTTCGAATCGTGCTACCTTGTCTTGAAACATGACTCTGTTCACGTACGACATGGGTTGAGGATGAAACTGTGTGTTACTTGGCTGAACAAGAGGACGCGCGTGATTGTCATCCGGAGTAACAGGACTTGCGTGTGTGGATTCGGCAGCGGATGCGGCTGCGGCACCAAATGTGTTCTGCCGTGGCTTCTGGGCCGCGGTAGTGGAGATTTCGTAATCCTCTCCGTTTGGATGAAGTGAGAAGGCGGCACAGGGTTGAAGGGAAATCGCGTCTGCATCGTTCGAACCCGAACTGACATCGGTTCTTTCGCGAGGATCGAGACCGTGGCTGAATTTACATTCCTCGCCGCGAGTGCATTCACCCTGTGTGGTTTGGTGGACCCGCGTATCAGTCTGGAACCAATGGAGGATGAAGGTCCGACCGAGGCAAAGAAAACGCAAAGTGGTGGCTCTGAGCTCGCATTCTTCGTGGATGGAATCGTGACGCACGCAGGTTCGGCTGCGTGCGAGTATCTGATCCCAGACTGGTTTGTTTCGATCGGTCGGCTCGCTCAGAGGGCTTCCTTGCAGAAATACCTGCAGCGTTTCCCAAACTTGCAAGCTCCAGCTGCGTAGAAGAGACACGGCTTCTTCTCCTCCTCCGACTTAGTAACGGACGCGCTTGTCTCGATATTGGCCCTCATGCTTTCCGGTTGCGATTTGAACCATCGAATTCACCGCCTATTTCGTGCGAGCGTCAAAGAAGCTGTGTCGATCTCTGAGCACGAAGAGGATACGGTGAGCTTAGCGTTTCTCTCTTTGTTTTATTAGTATGTAAGGGCGAAACGAAGAAAAACGCAACAATGAGGGTGAGCCTCTCCCGCCCCGTGGATTCCTGTCGCATGCCTCACTCACCCACCGTCTCCAGGTCATCGAAAAGATCCACAAGCCGCTTACGATGCGGCCGGCCAAGATGATGCGGGCTACGCCGTGTGCCGCTGAGATCAGCACCCTGTTCAACTGTTGGCGCGCAATCGATGTCGATGCACCGGGTTGTCTCGAACCTGCACGCGCCCTCGCAACGTGCATGGCTGTGCCGGTTCGTCTTTTGCTCTATCGTTGGGCTGTGGGGTTGGGTGGCTGTGTTGTGCGCTGTGTTGTGCGCTGACCCTTCCTTCTATCGTCACCAGATCAAGGCGGCAAAGACTTCATCAGCGGCGGACATCAATGCGAAACTAGCGAAACTTAAAAAGGGGAAGTCGCTCTGAGTCTGCATGCTGCATCCATGATTTACTTATTGGGTCTTCAGCACCCTGGAGGCGAATACACCACTTCTATCGGAACTTGTTTGCATTTTTTACCTTCAGGCAAAAAGGGAGGGTTATGTCCAATACCTAAGGAAAATGGCTGGTGCGTTTAAACCATGTTGCTACCAGAATCACCTATGGTATCAAGGTTTTAGCCAGGGAGGCTGATAGATGTCAAGTTATATGCCATGGTCTTTTTGGTAAATAATTTTTCCTGAGAAACCATATATATGTGAAGGCAGTCAATGAGGCACTTGACCGACAAGGGACGACTCCTGAATGTTTGCAGTGGCCCAGACCTACTTGCCACCATTAGCTGTTGCCCTCCACTCTCAGTATGAAGGTTATCGTGCCTACGTTAATGCTGGGTCATGGCTCACTGAGTTGCAATGCAGACATTCAATGATTGTAAACCAGTTATCTGCAGAATTTGCAGTTATAGTAAAGTGGGCAGGATCAAATTTGCGACTGCCTTGCCACTCCTGACAATGTCGAAAGTGGCACGGTACTCACCAAGTGCCTTTCCTTTTCCTTGGTTAGGAGGAAAGTTCAAGAGTGCCAATGGTCCACTGTTCCAAGGTAACGTTGAACCTAGCAATAGTCAGCTGGACAGTTCAGCAATGTCATCAGCTGGGTACGGGTCGCGCATGTGTCAAGTGATCACTTGCGGATGGGGAGATGGAGGACATATCTTTACTTATTTCTGGACAGGTAAAGGCAAATTGGGCAATCCTTGAAGCAAAGCTGAGTGAGAGTACGTTAATTTCGTTATTGGATTACTTCCACGATTAATAGGGAACTCAACTGTTAATAATTTCGATTGTTGTTGATTCCTTTATCCGAGCGGCATAACAGATGTTTTCAATGCTAACTAAATGCGACAAATTCGCTGCTTGCGACGCCAGGTAGACGCACGCAGCGGCCAAAACCTGCAAGACGGTGAGAAAACGCAATTGAGGTGCCGACGATGAAAACGAAGTTCACCACTTCATTCACTCCCACACACGTTTGCGGAACCAGGAATGCGTCGTTCGCAATTGCCCATGAATTTTGCGCAAGGAGAGCATATCGTTCGTCCACATCCAATTGGTCTGTTGATGGCATCAATTCGCACTGCCACGCACAACAGTAAAATTCAACTTACTTGAATCATGCGAGGCGGCAATACTATGCGGGTCCTCTGCTAGCAACCAGACCTTCTGTAAGATGTAGACAACCCACGAATGCGGAGTCTCGACATTGGTGTCGAAGGCGAGGACTCGCAAAAGCACCAGCTCGGCGGCCACGAGCGATTCCTTGAGCTCCCAGTAAAGCTAATGTTCGTATAACCGTCGATTCAGCCTGACGAAGCTCATACTGAAGCTAAGGTCTTACGTCGTTGTCAGTGTCGAGGAATGGGTCGATGTTTGGATTGCCCCGTTGCTCGATCCAAAAGCCGGCATTGAGAATGTCTCTTAGTTTTCGTGGCAGCTCGGTTTGCTTGCACGCCAGATGCACGCATGCGGACATGATGAGCTTGGGTTCGGGGTGCGTGAAATATCAGCGGGCCAGTCATCAATCCACACTGTTGGACGGGGAACCTTTTGGTCGAAAGCTTTTGCAGCGTCGTCGGTGCGCGCGAACGCATCAAACTTGTGCCAGAAGACGAGCGCTGTTGCGGTCGTCGAGTGCCGCGGAAGGCGAAGAACTTGAGCGAGATCCAGGAGAAACATAAATTGTGTTCTGCCTTCAAACCCTTACCTCATGTACTACTGAAGTATTTGTTTCAGCCAACCTACCACAAGAATACGTGAATTTCCAAGTGCAGGCGTAGGGATCGAGTTTCCGTCTCCGGGGTATCGTACGAAAATTCAAGGAATGTGGAATAACGGCCATTTGGGCTCAGCTCTCTGAAGCCACTAATGACTTTGTAAATGTTGTCCAGATTAATACTGCCTAAATCATTCATTCTTGAAAAGCAAGCAGCTTTTGGAGGACTTGGGTATTCCTGATGCAATTGTGAAGCTATGAAATATATCGTATTTGACACGATCTGATCACATCACAAATGACAATTTCAGGACATAAATGCTTCTTGGAACTTGTGATTGATTTTGAAGAGGGAGAATAATGGTCTAGTCTCAAAATACTTAAATAAACAATATGTATCTCATGAATTAATGTTTAAAAAGCAAGGTTTAGTTTATAATCTATTTAGAATCACAAGGTCAGCCAAAAATTTATAATAAAATCAAAAATGAGCATAATTCATAAAACGATTTTGTTGTTCAGATGTAAACAAAAACATGGAACAAACAATCAGACATTGACTTGAGTTGAAGTTTTCAGACTTGACATGTTGTATTTGCTTTGATAAATTTCATTTCATTGACTTTGTAAATGTCATGATTGCGTAGATCTTTGCATACAGCACCATTGGGAGTGATTTGAGGAATTTTGAATGGAGACTTGTTCAAGGAACGACACACTTCATTTTGGTTTTAATAAAATTCTTTGAAGAGAAAGGATTTTTGTAAAAGATGTCGAGATGTCGAACTTGGATGAAAATGGCTTTCTTTGAAATTTGAATTTATTGGAATTTTTGAAGTGTTCCATTTTGTCCAGGCTGCGAATTTGTCTTTCCATCTGATTGGCTATTTATAAAAGTCTCCCTTTGACACTGTTGCCTTATTCTGTCAGCCTTTTCCGTCGTTGTTCATATTTTTGTTAAGAGCCGCAGTTGAGACGGCCACAATTGAAGAACAGTGGTAACCATTCCTGAGAGGGAAGAGGGTGGGGGGTGTTGAGGAAGTCGACTTAAAGTTTGTGTTAAAAATTGTTTGTTAGGAGCCACAGAGGAGGAAGATGAAAACGGAAGGATGTTGAGATCCGAATTCTGTCGAAACTTGCCCCAAGAGACTTGCCAAACGACAGCCGACCCGCCATGCTGATGGATGCGGTGAGCATGCAGCTGGACTCCCCGTCTGCGCTGGGACTGGGCAAGATTGTGTCTGGCCCCGTCCAGTCGTTGATCGCCGAACTGGATCCAAAGTCGAAGCCAGCCTCGAAGCAGAGTTCGCTGAGAGTGGCCAAGACGGCCTTTGTGTGCAGCGTGTGCTCAAAGGCGTTTCCGAAGTATGCGAAGCTCAAGCTGCACGAGATGAGTCACACTGGCGAGGTGCGTCCGCCCATTGAACGGATGAGCAGTGGTTCTCTGACACCTCGCGCCCCCTTGTTTCAGAAACCTTTCAAGTGCCAGTTTACAGGCTGTGAAAAGACTTACGCACGCAAAAACCATCTCGATGTGCACGTTCTGTCGCATGAGACTTCGATTGAGGCGCGGAAGCCGTTCAAATGCTTGTTTGGGGCTCCCTCGTCGTTAACTTCGTCAAATGAGCATTCCGATGAGGAGGAAGGAGCAAGTGATGATGAAGGTGATGGAGCAATGTCTTGTACTTCCAGTGTCAGCAGACTGGTACGAGGAGGTTCCGACGATCGCAGGTGCACGGCGCGATTCTCGTCCTTGTATCACCTTCAGCGACATATGAAAGCACACGCGGATCCCCTACCTTACAAGGTGATATAATTCAATGTTAGGGATAGCGGCTTTGAAAGACGTTGACTCTCAACCCTGTTCATAACAGTGCCCACAGCCTGGTTGCACAATGTCCTTCGCAAAACAAGTTCAGCTCAAGAAGCATGAGTCCTTCCACACGGGGCAACTACCCTACAAATGTTTACATGAGGGATGCGACCGCCATTTTGCATCAAATACCAAAATGCTCACTCACGCGAAATCACATTCCGAGGACCCTCGATACCTTTGCGGACAACCTTCTTGCCACGCTGCTTTCACGAAATGGTCCCTACTGCAGGCCCACATAAAGGAATTGCACAAAATTATTTGCAAGGCGTGTAACGCCACTTTCACGACAAAGTACAGTTTGAAGATGCATCTCAAGACTCATGAATTAGAAACTCGGGAGGTATACACGTGTACCGCGGAGGGATGTGGAAAGGTGTTCATGACAGTTGAGTGCTTTCCGTGTTGGAATCTCAATCTCGTTATTCAGCTCTTGTGCGACAATAGTCATCCAGTAGGACAGTACACATTCGATCCGTACATGAAAAAATCCGACCCTATAAATGCACTGCGCCGGAGTGCCCTGCGGCCTTTGCTCACAAACATTTATTGATGCGCCACTTGCGCAAACACATCGATGTACGTTAACCAATCTTGCTTTCTCCGTTTCTCATTAAATTCGCTTTACAGATACCCGAACTCGTCCCTGCCGCAGTCTCACCGCCCAAATATACGCCCGACCCACTGCCAGCAGAGTTGCAGAAAATTGACTTGATTACTTCTATAACTGGACACACTTTCAGAACGGACAAGCGCGGAATTGTGTGCAGCATGCCTGGATGTTTGCAGCGATTTGGACGCGAGTATGATTTGTCGCGGCACATGGATGCGTGTCATGCTGGGAAAGTGTGATACTTCTTTCCCTGTTTCGTTTTTGTTGTTCTTCTGTTGTGAATCAGTAACCGTAACTGTTATGCTTGCAGCATTGAGTTGATCCAGAATCCGTTATTATTCCACGGGGTTCTTCTTTCGTCAAAACAAAAATGAAAATGACCCAGCTTGCCCGTCCTTATCGTTGTCCCAGCATGACTTTTTGTTGATAATGTGCAAGCCCTCTTTCCTACCAGCCAGGACTTTTTCTTTTTCTGATCAAGTTAGTCACAAACTTAGAAAAGCATTTCGATTCGTGAACCACAAGCACGATCGGTATCGCCTGGTACATAGCCGCGATGGTGTCCACTTGACTGAATTATGACAGGGGCACCACTTTTCTATGCTTTTCTCAACTGTCTCCCTCAAATGTATTATAACATCGACGTCAAAATCCGTAGACAGCGCGGGAATCATGGTCACTTGGATCAGCCATGAACTGAGGGCGACATTGGTGATGGGTTACGGGGTGTAAATAAACAAGCTTGTGCGGCTACGTGTACCTGGGGCCGGAAATGCCCTTGTTCTTGCGAAACCTGCTGGCTTGCCTGCTGAGAAAAACCTGCCACCTCAACAGACACTCCGATCCCTGCTCAGCATCAACCGGATACACTAAAAAACAGGAGCCGTTGAGCAAGCGACAAAATCTGGTACGACCAATTCTGTACAATCACCTGTACCCACTCCACTCTCCAACCCATCTGGTCAAAGCGTCTCATCGATTACGCTCGTCACACAAAACCATCTGTTGCAACAGCAGCACTCACGCCTGTTCCTAAGTTAACTCCTACTAATGCAACTTCATTGTCCCTAGCTGCCACTGCTTCTCAGCCTGAAATGATCTGGAGAAGGAACCATAAATCCAGTCCCCGAAATGCAAGCTAGTGGGACAATTTTCCGTCGTCGGGACGCACAACAGTGAACCAAAGTTGGTTACTAGATTGGACACCAGTCTCGAATTTCCTACGTACGAACTGTTTACCATCATTTGGGCCTATTGAAGTATATCGCAATAAATTACAGGCATATATATATATATACGCACGGTCAAATCGTTCCTATCCACTGTCAAGCCAAAAAGGTTTGGGTTGAAGATAGAAACGTTCATTGTCAAACTCAACGCGAAGCTCATCGTCTTGAAGTTTCCATTTTTATTGGGAGTCACGAATGTGAATGAACCAGGGTCAAAGTTCTTCAGATTAATGGACAGAACCTAGATTTCTGAAGAACTGTGGGTCGGAAATTCAGACCCAAGGCGCAGTCTCACAAAACACAGGGACTTAACGGGAATGAAAAATTACAAAAGAATTGCAAACACAATCACGGAAATTGATACCTGACGCCGCAAATGATTCGGCCCTCCTTTGATGTTGGGATACAGCAGCACCGCTTACGCTTATCCTTATCCACATCATAGTATCCGTCATAGGGGTAATCAGCCACACTTCCGTATCCCGGCCCATCCAAGTCGTTTTTGTACTTCGTAGGATTTCTCGGGTAGCCACGGCCAGGTCCGTGCTCGTCCTCGACCGCCCTGTAGCAATCTCCCCCTGGCTCCAGACCCTGATTCAACCCCTTTATCGTGATCGTGGTCCATGTCCCTGTGCTTATCGCGCCTAGAACCCCAACTCTTTGCTGAGTATTCGTCATCGAAGGCGTCGGCTGCGAGCAGCCACTAAGAGGCCTTGCGAGAAAGTTTTCGTAATCGGCGAACGGTCTTACCGCTGCTCCGAAAATGCTTGCGACTCCCCTTCCATCTCGTGGTCTTCGTAGCCTTTCCGCCGTTGACAGCGGCTCTTGGACGAAATTTAATCAACTAGAAGGATGGTCGCAAATGGATCGTGTCGCGTTCCTCTCCGCTTTCTTTCTTTCCTCCTAATACAGGGCCTTATCTGAAGATGGCTGTCACGATCAATTCAATCTCGTGGTCACAAAGGTCGTACGGAAGAAATAAATTGAGTTTATGCATTCCTCTCGTTCAAAGATCACATTACAATAGTTTTGCGATTGATTTAATGAGAGCAACACAGTTCAGGAAATGGGCTGCTGGAGGGCTGCTCAACTGTTGGCATCTTTTGCAATGTGGCGTTGAATTCGACTCCACATCAGCTGGATGCGCAATATTACAAAGCGGATTCAGAAAAGTAATTTGATTCGACTCCATTTTATGGTGGCACGCTGGCGCCTCCTAACATTATGCAGCAGATTTGAGTTCGGTGGCTGGAGGAAGACACCCACGCCGCATGAGAGACACAAAAATGGCTGTTTCGCCCAGAACGAAAAGACATATTTTCCCCAAACAGCTGGTCAACTCTTTCACGGCCCAGCTTCATTCTAGACCCTCTATTAGCTCTACCAACTCGCATGTTTGCTGCTGCCAATCGCTACAAACTCTCAATGCTCGATACAAAGGCGAGCCAGTCCCGTCAGCTTCAAATTCCCTCAGTGGAAGTGAATACCATGACAAGTGCACGACCTCGTTCATTGAATCGAGGAACCAGCAAATCGCCGTCGCGGCAACCATTGTATCAGGGCCTCAGCTCTGAAGACAAGTGTCACATTAGCTTGGAATATGCCTTTTCCCACAATATTCAGCTCAAGACTCGCTACTCTGTACACAATGTGGTTGGATTCGGAACTAACGGCTGCGTGCTGGCTGCGCGGGACTTGTCACGGCCAGAAACTTTTTCTGCAGTTGCCATCAAGATTATTTATAAGCCTCGCGCAGGGAAGCTGAATCAAATCAGCTCAGAGGTACAGGCACTGAAAACGTTTGCGGATATGGGCTCCAAATCTTTCATTCTGCAATATCTCGATGAATGGCAAGACTCCTGCCACTTTTACCTTGTCACTGAGCTGTACGGTTCAGATTGGATGAGTTTCGCCGCGCCAGAGGAGCGGCCTGCTGGAACTAACTACCGCCCTATCACAGTGCACGGCACCACATACACCGTGCACTCGGGCACCTCCGATTTGTGGGCCTGGAGCTATGTGCACCGACTTCATCTTTTCAAGACTGAAGGCCACACTCTTCTCGCGTTTCAGCCAATCCAGTCCGTTATAAAGCAGGTCGCCACGGCCCTCGCCCTTATTCACAGCAGAAGCTTTTACCACGGTGATGTCAAGATTGAAAACATCATCATCCAGTCCACGGCTCGACTCGGTGCAGTGGTGGCGGAGGGAGCCGAGGTTCGACTCGCCGATTTCGGGCATACGAAATACGTCTACTACGGTATCAAGGCATATGGCACGCGCGCTGTCTCTCCGCCGGAACTCCTTTCGGATAGCCCCTTTGATTGCAAGGAACTGGATGGACGCGCTGCGGATGTCTTTGCGCTCGGAATGTGCCTCTTCTCCCTCCTGAATAAGGACTGCAGGTTACCCGACCGAGTGACGCAGTCGTGCTATGCGGATCTTGTGCAAGCCAACCAGGGTCGCTTTCCGTTTGAGGGCATTCCCGACTTGGGAGAGGATGGATGGGACCTGTTAAACGGAATGTGTCGCGTGGATCCTGGCGGCCGCATGACTATTCAGCAAGTTTTGGCACATCCGTGGTTGTCTGCTGAATTGTAATTCTCGACTTGCCTTGCGACGAAGTCAGTTTTGTAAATTTTGTATTATTTTGCAAGTCTCATGTGTGCTGCCTATTGCTGGGATCCTGAATCTGTACTGTTCTCTTGGTACTCATTTTTGCATACCCCTCATATTCATTGTTCATTTCTGCCCTTATCCCCTAGCCTGCATATGACTGTGAAAGTAAACAACCCCATACTATGAATGCAAAGGTTCAGATGGCCCCAGCTCATTGTGAAAGACTCACTGGTAACTGGTGGTTGCACAGAAAAAAAAGAAGAAGCAACCATACTGCATTTTTAATCTTTTTGTTAATAATGTCAACCACTTCACGATTTCTTGACTGCTCCGTTCGCCGCACTCGCATTCGACACCCGTCTGGCCTCCGCTACTTCCTCAAGCTTGGCTGTGCTTGGAAATCCAACATCCCAGAAGCCATCTGGCGTATCCTGAGGAACAAACTGCGCCCGATGTCGCGAGACGCGGTTCATGTGCGCGTTCTTGACTTTAGGTTCAGGTTGGCCAAGGTCTAAGATTGGCGGAACATGACCTACGGCTTGGTAGAACTGGTTCATGTGATTCCGGTGAACCAAAATGTTGTGTTTTAGGATTTGACACATAAAATGTCAAAAAAAAATCACCTCATTGCAGCAGGGACACGTACTTCCATGCAACTTTCGACGCTCCAATTTATCTCGGACAACTTCTTGATATTTGTAGTTAGGCTGCTGTTGTTCTGAATTGCGTTGCTTAGGAGGCATTTTAACGTCGGACACGGATTTTTCATCAGCCTTGGATGGTGCCGCCTTGACCTCTGTTCCGCTTTTAGCGTCACCAGCACCTCCATGCCCGCAAGCCTCCTTGCCTGATCGAGGTCCGCCCGATGACTCCGTGGATGGGACCATTGGTTCAGGTGCGTTCGAAGTCTCATCCGGAGGTGAGAGCAATGTAGAATGGTTCGAATGCACAGATGCTTTGTTTGACGGAGGATGGTCGGCTGCAATGGCAAAGTATGCATCCTGCATTGGTATTTGGGTTTCGTCAGGGTCTGGTGGCGGCAGTGAGATACGACGTTTCTTGGATGATTCGTCTTGCGGAGGAAGTTCTGTTGGAAGCCGCTTTTCATTGAGGATTGGGCTTTTGCGAGGCGTTGTCTCCGTTGGTTTCGGCGGCTTGGAGGCAGGCTGTTTGAAGACGGCTGTTTCCAGTGCGTCCTGCATCTTCGAGGGTGTCACAGTAGTGTTCGAGAATCCATTGAGGACTGCATTCACTGGGCGGTTGGCAACTTGGTTGGTTCCTGCACTCGTTCCGGCACCAGTAACAATCCCCATCACCGTTTTGAGCCATCTCTCCTCCACTTCAGCCATCTTGGCGCGCAGCCATGCATTTTCGCGTTCCACGTCGCGCATTGCGTCCTTGTAGGCGGTCTGTTCGATGTTGCGTTGCCGTTCGAGTTCCGAGAGGCGCGTCATCAATTGACCGTTTGCCTCGGTCAAGTGAGCCGCCAGAGTGGCGGATAGGTCAGATGGATCTAATGCGAGTTCATTTGCTGGATTTCTGTGGTACAGTGATTCAGTCTGTGCGCGTTCGTTTCTGAGAATCCGACTTAACTGAGCCATCAGCGCGCGCACCCTTTTGAGCGCCTTGACTGCTTTTGTCTCTGAAATTGTGAGTTGTTCCGATAAGAGAGCAATCTGTGCTTCTGAGGACTGCCTGATTTTGCAGAGTAATGTTACATCGAATGATGACGTCAACACGACGTCCAGCAAACCCACTTGAGCTTCTCGTATCGGCGCTCGCTTTCGCCCAACTGTCGCTCTACTTCTCTCGATTGCACTTGCATCTGCGCCAACACGATCGAATGCGACGAGGCGAGCACTGGTTTTCGCATGGCATCCAAGTTGCGGGGACGACTCATTAGCAGCCGGTCGCGCTTCGAGCGTGCGCGCTCTCACCGCTCATCTCGCGAAAGTGCGCGGCCGCGGCGCGCTGCAGCAGCGACACGGTTGTGTCCGGTTGCGGCTCCGGTCGTGGCTCTGGTCCCGGAAGCGGCATTCCGTCCAATGATTATGTCCGAAATGTGATTTGATCTTTACTTTTTAGCATCAGCGATAGCGCTGTCAAATACACGCAACGCATTGGCAAACTCATCCCGACAGTGCGTGTTGCAAAAGCCAACCGAGTGACCACGATAGAAGGTCAGCGAGTCGGGAGAAACTGGCTTCCCAGAGTTTGGACACAACGTATTGACCGCACTTCCTGCGTCAGTACCGGCACCCTCGATCTCCGGAGTAAGGCGCAATTTAGCAAACAGCGCGACATCTTGCGTTTCCAGGTCAGAGGCAGAGTACAACGAAGTATCTACAGCTTCAATGCGGAATCCCATCTTGCAGTAAAACTGAAGAGCGTTCACGTTGCGATTCTGTGTCTCGCACACAATCGTGCGCAAATTCAAGGTCTTGGCCTTCTCAATCACAGCCTGCATCAAACGGCGTCCGATGGCCTGCCGCTGCACGGTACGGTCCACCACAAAATCCCACACTTTAACGCTGCCATTCCATGCATCGATCGAGCACAAAATGAGACCGACTGTCTTCGTGTCAACTTCAGAGAGTGTCGCTTTGAAACTTATCCCTTCTCGAACTCTTCCCTTCGCCGCTTGCACATGCCTCAAGTCAGGAATCCATCCGCCGCCATTGCATGGCGTGGTCAGATTGTGCTTCAGAGTCAGGGAAAAGTTGATGGATTCAGGCAACCTTGACCCTGCATTCGGTGGGGAAGATGTCAACGCAACCGCGTAAGATGACGAGCTAGAGTAAGCTGCAGAGGTTCGATACAGCTCAATAATGGGCTCGACATCATCCTCATTCGTGACCTGACTGATTTGGATCATTGTTGGGTTTGCTGACAAACTCTGTGCTGCATCCAACAGATTCTTAAACGTTCTAATTTAATATTAGCCATACTCGACCCAGATTCTAAATCAATGCCAAAAGAGCGCACGTCCAGACAAAATCTCTTTGAAAGTGTACATGGACAAAATATGCACCGACGTCCTTGCTGCTCTATTCTCAAGTCACTAGGGAAATAGATGATGGCAAGGCCACTGGAGGTGGTACAGAATGCCGTCTAAGCTCTGTGTAAAACCGCTTAGGAGTTTCTTGAGGATGTTACTTAAGAATCAATAGTTTCTACCTTTTAGTTCACACAGTTGTTTCGTTCAGTGCTTGCATACTGGATGCGGATGCTGCATAATGAAACCAATGCAAGACGTACTGGCTGCCAGTCACATCCTTCTGATTTCATCGCTCCCTCTTGATTTCTTTTTATTCTTTTCGGGGGACAGTGTAGCGAAAACAGACCTCTATTATTTTAATGAAACATTACTTTTGGAAGATAAAATGAAATAGGTGCAATATCGAGAGAGAAAATCTCGTAAACTAATGCATGGCAAACCATGCGTGTGTCAAGATTTCATCAATCCTTAAGCGCTGAACTGGATCAACCCGCAGCATGCCTTGTAGCAAATCTAACCCAATCGCATCCAAATCCGGAACCTGCGGAATGGGATACCGTCCATCATCGGCGGTCAAGAGTCCGCGGTACCCGACAGCCCCTTCATGCACACGCTGCACAACGGGCGGGAGCTTCCCATCCTCATTCAACAGCGCGTAAAACACCATCCCCAGCGCAAACACGTCACACGCGCGGCCATCCAACTGCACAGGCGCGTAGGGGCTGTCGCGCAAAAACTCAGGCGCGGCAATTGCGTGCGTTCCGTACCGCAAGCATCCCTCGCGAGTCACGGCGGGGCGCGCGTGGCCAAAGTCTGCGAGCCGGATGGCAGGGCCCGTGCCGCTGCTGCAGGCTTCAACGAGAATGTTTTCAATTTTGACGTCGCCATGGTAGAAACCCTCGCGGTGCACTAGGGAGAGAGAATGCGCGATTTTCTGGAGGAGTAGGCGGATGGGGTGAAGAGGTAGCATGCTATGGCCTTCGGTGTGGAACAGATGCATACGATGCGCGTAGCTCCATGCCCACATATCTGCACTGCCGGAGTGAATCTCCAGATGGTGAGGAATGGTGATGCCGTTATGAAACGAATTGAAAACTAGTGGAAGAAGAGTATCTTCTTGCGGGCGATCCTTTTGGGACGTCACGGCCAACCAGTTGCTGCCAAAGATTTCAGTAACGAGATAAAAATGGTGGCTGTCTTCCCAGTCGGTAATGTATCTAATGTCCAAGAGAAATGTCAGACGAAGTGAAACAACAAGGATTGTGCTGCATACCTCAGAATAGAGGAAGTAGGGTACTTCGAGGATAGCTGGCGCAAGATTGCAATCTCTGCGGGTGTTTCGTTGGAGCATACGCGAGAGTCGACCCGAGCTTTGTAAATGACCTTGATTGCGACTTTTTTGGTTGACGGTCCAGATGTCTGGTCCGTTGCCGCAAGCACACAACCGTTTGAGCCGAACCCGAGGATGGAGAGAACTGGTAACTGAGACAGAAGCATCTCTGGACTGTTGCTAAGGCTATGCATGACGGCGACACGGGCCTTTTCTTCGGCGGAGAGGCCGGCGTAGAGCTCGTTGTCCGCACTCTGTCGCAGGATGCGCTTGCTCTCGTCAGGTGCTGGCGAGCAAGTCGGGGTTGGCAGCGAGTGCGCAGCATGTACGGGTGCATAGATGGACGGTGACATGCCTAACTAGATTGAATGGCGACGTTGAGGGCGACCGCTCTTTTTACGTTTTCGGCTGATTCGAAAGAAAAAACACCTGAGTCATCGATCGCGATTGTTGATTAAATTGTGATTATGAATGGAAGTGGAGATTGTCGCTTCAGAAAAATCAAGCCCTTCCTGAATCTTGAATTCTGGCTGACGATTATTAACTTCTGTACTGACCATTTATCATCAAGTCTCCATACTGTCCAGCTGCATCATCGCAGTCGGAAGGCGCCTGAATAGCCACAATTTTTCATCAATATCACGTGGGAATGTGTGTTCGCTGAGTCACAGAACTGGAACACGGACATTGCAACAAGAATCCTCAATGTGCGACTTGAGTCATCTTACCGTCATTTCCGTTTTGTTCGTGTTCCAAACTCGTGTGATTTCATTCCTCCCAGGCATTTTCAGGCAGTACAAGCACCACGGCTTCCACATCACACTCCACAAGTGCATCCAATAAGCACACACCTACAGGAACTTCCACACCTTCCATTCCCGCGTTCCCAGCAAAACGCAGCCTCTCAAGCGACTCCAGTTGCCCCACTTCCTCCGGCAACGCACCCTCCAAGGCATTGTCGTTCAAGTAGAGCACCTCAAGTAACGCGCACCCACACAGGGTCATCGGAATTTGTCCATGCAGCGCATTGTAAGAAAGGTCGAGGTGGCGTAGGTTCACGAGTAGGGACATATCAGGAATCTTGCATGTGAACGAGTTCCGCGAGAGGTCGAGAACTTGAAGGGAAATGAAGCGCGAGAGGATGTTTGGGATGATGCCTGTGAAGCGGTTGCTGCTGAGGTTGAGGTTTTGGAGGTGTTCAAGTGGCGCAAAAGTAGGAGCCGGGATGGGTCCGCACAAATTGTTTCGACTGACGTTGAGGTTTGACAGTTTTGTAAGGGATTCAAGAGATTTGGGGAAGTTAAGGGAGAGGTGACAGTCTTTCATTTCGAGATGCAAAAGGGAGGTGAACCGACCAATGTGATAAGGGATGACAGACAGTTCTGAGTCGTGGTCAGCAGGAAGACGTGTGCCCCATAGGCACCATGTCTTGAGTGAGGCCAAATGAAAGAGCTCGATTGGTAGCGCCCGCGACAGATGGCTGTTGAACAGCTCAAATCGGGAGAGATTCGAGAAAAGCGATACGGACAACGGGATGCTCAGTGAGTGCTGAAAGGCAAGCGTCAGCGTGGTTGTGGTTGCTGAACAGCGTTGCGCGTAGATGCCCTGGAACGCGGATGGTGCGTTGATCCAAAGGCGCGGATCGAGGTGATCGATGGAGTGCCATTGGAGAGACAACCGCGCAAAGGCCGACGACTCGAGCACGATGAGCACAGCTTTGCACAGGCGGCGCAAACGGAAGACTGAGGCTGGATGCTCGCGGCTCAGCAATTGAAGGAGAATGTCAATCGGGAGATCATTCATGGAAAATTGTGATATATCCACCTTTTAAACGCAGAATACGACACATGCAATGAATAAACGAACGGGCCTTCTCTTGGTGAAATCGCTTGGAAAGGACTCCGTGTGAAATAACCGTATCAGAAACCTAGTTCAACACAATTGGTAAACGCAGGCTCAGGGTACCCGGTGCGTTCGCCTTCCGTCAACTCCGACGATAGCAAACTTCAACAAGCCAAGAGCAATAATCGTCCGTGGGCCCAAATATGTTTCCCTTTCAGTCCAAGCCTATCAACCCGCAACGCGCCCCCAACCCGGCGTCCTCGCTTGCAGCCTCCAAGCAACTTCGTCGCAAATACTGGAACGCCTCATTTCGCGAAACGAAAAAAATTGTAACTCCCCCTTCCCCCGCATCCAAGTTGACATTTGCGCGGAGATTGAAGTTTGTGGCAGACATAGAGTCGCAGTCTTATGTCCCGCTCGTAAACGTCAGGCTCGCGCAGCGGCAGCTGGCGCGCGCGACTCAGCAATCACAGCTTATTATTTGATGTCTACGCGCGTTGGCCGAGCGGAAAAACTGCAACTTTGAGTGAGTTGAATATGGAGAGCCAGTTTTATGTGAATTTTGATGGTTGAGGCGCGGCTGAAGGCGGTGTATACAAGTTCATTTCAGCTGCTGACGGTGTTCCGTCGAGAGATGGGGAAGCGCGATATTGTGTCAGAAAGTGGTATAATCAGAAGAGGCGATGTGCTTGATATGGATGTTGGGTTTGGCGGAGGTTTGTGGGTCCGTGACGGGTTGTGGAGTGGGGATGGAAGTGCTGACCAGTGGATGGAGAAAGTTGTGCAGAAGTTGATTGACAGACTTATCACCTTATCATTTGGTGGATGTTTTTACACATTGGAATGCTCATAAGCTGGGTTCTTGGTTTTAAATAGTTTGTGCCGGCCTCTTTCTTTTTTTCTTGTGATTTCCCCTTCAACCTTTGAAAGCAAAGTGGACAGCAATGTACGGAGCGACGCCGTCGCTCAAGCGGAGAGCGGAGAACCGTGAAGAACCAGTCCCGATGTACGAGACGCTGCCGGTGCAAGACCACTCGAACATCAACACATACCCTAAACGCAAAGTTCGCTCGCTCCTCCAAAGTTGCGAAAACCAGCAAGAAACGCCATCAACATCATCATCGCTATTATATCAGCTTCCCAATCAAAGTTTCATTACATCAGACAATCTGCTTTCACCTGTCACCCAATTACCGTTGTCACCAACATCGCAAACCTCCACTGGTGGCAGCACCAACAGAGAACTGCCAAGGCCAAAGGCTTGTGCGCCCTGCAAGAACTCTCACGTAGTCTGTGGGCACATAAGACCCTGTGCGGTGAGCTGCCAGTAACTCAATACGCCACAATGAGGCAAACCATATTAATAGGCTGGTCTTACCTGACAGAGATGCGCACGTCAAGGACGACCTCATGAGTGCGTGGATCCTCTTCCTCAAAAACGAGGGAGGCCCAGAAACGACCCTGATCGCGTAGGAGCGCCTCGAGACCCAAA
>MU614974.1:0-23875 GCA_025201725.1 Chytriomyces sp. MP71 | reverse complement strand
AATCGAACAATTGAACAAGGAAAAGTGGTTGCAATCTCATTCATGATATATAATGGGTTGGCTCTTCTTCGAAGGTGCTTCATTACATTTGTCCACAGAAATATTTTTTGATTCGTCAAAGCTCATTTGAAGTGAGGACTTGTGAGTCGTGACACCCACAGGATTGGCGATAATGTATGCATAAAATACAAAATAATGGCATTGCGCCTGGACTAATTCTCAAACTCCTCGCACCATAGAAGGCTTTCGTTACCCTTTGGTAAGTCAAAAAATGTGTAAATCTTCGGATCACCCCAGACACTGTGGCGAGAAGGTTCAACATCCACTCCACTCACACTTGCATGCTTGTGTGAGATAGGCTGAGCTTGTGGTCATGAATTTATTGTCTGCAAGGCAGGGACCCTGAAATTGGCAGCTTCAATTGGTGCCTGACTTACTTCCCAAATGTTGAACGATGGGCTTGGATGCGTAGATGCATTGTGGGTATCTGGTCCTGTTGAAATCATAGCAGTGAGGGCAGCAATTGCTTGGGTCTGAAGTACTGCATCAACTCCGCGTTTCCCTTAGGTTGCCTTGCCTGTGCTTCCAACTGTGTTGCATTAGCTTGAAATAAACGGCTGTTTGCTTCAGGATTGGCTACAATAAGCTGGCTTTGCTGTATTTGTTAAAACATTACCATACAAGTTTCAGAAGTTACTCTTACCACAACATTTGCGCTCATTTCCTGAGGCTGACTAGTAAGATCATACATATTACACTTGAGTTTTGTAATTTCTGATTCGGTGCCAGATCCACGTCTTGCAAGGTTTGCCACCTTTTCTGAACCCCTCCATAATGGATACTCGTTGCTCGCGACCCTTGTTGTGCATTCCATCAATTGCTGTTGCAACAATTGAAAATGTTCTCTCCAGTTCTTGACTCCGTGACTCAATAACTTGATGTGATGATCAGATTGTTTGCGTCCCTTCACGAAATGAGCAAAATTTGTCATTCTCAAACAGTTCCCATGTAAGGAGTGACAGATATCTACGATAAATTTGGGACGAGCGAATATTTATTCAGATTTTTTTCGACTCCTCACTGTTACAAGCCACCAACCCTAATCGATCCCCTGTGAGGAGTGTAAACATACTTATTATTTAACCCGATATCGCGCGCCACCCTTTTCCTTCTGAAGCTCAATCGCTCCGCACGGATTCCCATCATCATCAAAATCCTTGACGTCTTACCATGCCACCACCATATACATTTGAAGGCGTATTTCGCGCGTGAGAGTTATAAGGGACAAATTCGAAACTGAAACAAATGCTCTAATCAAGATATTGTATGGGAATTTCATTATTGGAAAACTTGATGTCCCGGCATGGTGAAAAGGAGTGTGATTCCGCTGTTGACCCGAAAAAAGTGAGTTGTTTCTGTTTCCCTTTTGTTCCTAACTCACACCCCATCAACAGGAACCAAAAGAGCATTACAAGGGTAAAATCGAGTTTATCGATTTATTCATGACTCACGTGACGTTCCAAAAACCCATATAAGCGACCTTATCCTCTTTTTTTCTTTTCCAAAAAACCTCTTCCAAAACATGCCGTGATGGCAGGAGTCAGGAGTTCCTCTTCACTACATGGGATTAGCCTTGACTCCACTGGGTCGCAAGAATTGCCTAAAATTGTTGAACGTTACAACTGTAAGTATTTACGAGCCGCCGAAAGCTTATAAACGCGAGGGATGCGGAAATATGGATTGGAGAACAAGTGGGCCAATTCAAAATATGAGGAGCAAAGTTTATTGCCAGCAATACTGTCAAGGATGTCGAAAGTCACAGGATAATGACGTCGTAGGCAACATTTCCGCCTTCTCCTTCCGATTGGCATTCTGACAAATTTCCTTCTTATCATTCCAATTGATGTTCGCATGGATTCTTTCATTCAAGTGGGGAGCTGTATTGAATGCTTAAATGGTGGTCCACCTGATAAGATAGGAGGTTTGATGAAGATTACAACTTGGCTGCTTTTTTCAACGCACATTTACAGTGACATACGCCACTCGTTACACAAAACAATCATCCATTCATTGATCAAAAAGTGTATATTTTAAGAGACTTGCTTCAGATTGTAGTGGAATATTGTAACTGAAAGATTTGTGAGTACAAGTAGCTATGAGTTGAGCAGTGTGGTGACAATCCCTTTAATTAATCACTGGTTAGGCAGGATGTAATAAATTGTTTGAATTGAAGTACATTAAAAAAATAATTGAAATGGGGATATATGTAGGGATGGCAAGTACAAGCAAGGCAACAAGACTCATTAAAGGGCCAACAGTTCATCACTTCATTCACATTGACAACAATGGCAAATGCAACATGAATGAAGCTGTAAAGATTACAAAAAAGTACAAGTAATTTTCATTGATGAAGTGAGTATGCTTAAAGGAGACGATTTGGTACAGACTGTTCATCATAAATGTGCCAGACAAAAATAAAAGAGTTAAAGAAGAAACACCTGGACATTGATGGCAACGTGACTGTACAAATGCTGGAGAATGGAAGACAAGTCATCAATGATCTTGAATCGAGTGCATTGGTTTCAAGGTCTCAAGGTTGAGCCAGGATATGTAGACACAAGATGCTGTTGAATGAGATAGCCGTTCACAAAGTATCCAATGTGTTACTCTCTGGCATGGTAGTTATCACACAGGATAATGCGACAGCGCACAATTCAGGAGATGTAATAGAGAAAGTAACTGGCTTTTGAACTGTGATCCGCCTAATACTTTTTGTTTGGAAATGGTCTCAAAGTTCATGTCACATTTTCTAGGGCAGATGCCAGGGCGAGTGCGGTAGGCAAACGAGCCCACAACACCCTCCAGATTTAGTTTTGCAATCCTATCCTGAAAATAATGATAGAAAGATACAAAAGCAGAAAGCAAGAAGTAGATGTGGCGAAGGGTAAGGTTAAAAAGTTATAAAGCTGGCAGTTTCCCGGCGCAAGGCTTGCGTGCAGCTCTCTGATTTTCAGGAGAAGGAAAACTGGCCAGCGTGCCTGAACTTCCGAAAGTGTGGAAATCCTCCAAACCATTTTGAGCTTTGACCGGTTTTTACACGCTCAAATAAGTCAGCTTGACGATGGTGAAGAAGGTTATTCTTTAAGCTTTCATTCAATTAATCAAAATTTATTGTGCATTGTCCTTTCAGCGTCTCGGAATCATCACTTTGAGAGGAATAGAATCGCCGTAACTTCATCATTTTTTGTGGTGCAACCCGCTGCCGAATAAGTACTTGAAACCGTAAGTGTGTAGCCCACTCGCCAATTTCCTTGATCCAACCATAAGAGCCGCTATCACGACGGGCGGCTGAATGTTGCGCTTGGCCAGAAACATGGCTGGAATGAAGCATGAAAACATGACTGGCATAAAGATGACGCGAAACACCAGTGAGCCTGCTTTTTGCAACAGAGTTTTGTTTGCTGGATCGTAGCAAGGCAGGGCTTTCATCCACGCAATGTAGTTTTCCGGCAATCCTTGCTCGGTGGCGCCGGCAACGCAGAGATCGACGTAACGCTTGGATGGCCAATATTCTTCGTCCACTTTCTCCCGTGGCGTCGAGAGTACTTTTGCTTCATATTTCTGCACATATATATAGTTGATACGGAACCTTTTACCAGACAAGAAGGCACCAACCTACCCGTCCATTGACACCACAATCACCGTTTCCACTTCATATGCCCAACCTTTGTGGCCCATACCTCCCTCGGTGTACACAATCCGATTAAACTCCTCTTGAGTGATCAAGTGAACGACACCCACTGCGTCCCTCGAGTCGCCCTTCTCGGCATCATCCGCGGTGCGTGGGAACACGGTTGCGAAGGCGGGCTCAATGTATGGGTACCCCTTCAGGTGGAAGGAGATCTGGTACCCGGGAAGAGTGCAGACTACCGTTTCAGTCGGACGGAAGCTGCGGCGTTCCATCGTCGCTCGCGCCATGTTCGAGCCATAGGTAAAGTAATAGACGGAACCCTTGGGCGCCGCGCGCGTTGCCTGTGTCATTGAGATTGATTTCTGGAGAGTGGAGATGGCTCAGAGGAGTCCCATTGCCCAGCCCGTCCATTTCAGGAGGAGTTCCTTGAGAGTTTGTCACCTTCAGGACTGCCTCTCACTTGGAATCGATCCATCTGAGAGAGGAAAGTGCATGGTGGAGTCCGTCGAGCGAAGAGGGTACTTTTGGAACAGATCTCGCATTCGTCAAGTATTATGACGGTGATGTTTTGTTTAAGAGACTCTTTGTTGCCAACTGCTGGAATGGAGAGGAACCTTTCAACCATCTAGCAGCAGTCTAAACGTGAGCACTATAACCAAATGATTTTAAACCTCACGCTTCCGCATCCACTGTTTCAGGTGACAGGCTCGTGTGAAAAAGGTCCAAAGTTGCAATCACGCCCCTAAGCCGCTTCGGCGAGACCAGCAATGAAGGCAAAAATATTGCTGCATACGATGGTCGCACCGCGAGAAAATCCGAGGGTAAAGATCGTGTTTCCTGCGGGATTCTCGCTTGCAAATCACGCGATTTGATTTGTATACCCCTTTTAAAATACGATTGTGTACGTTTGAAACTCAGTCCCAACGTCAGGGTGGTATGTCCGCTGTCGCGGTGTTCTTGTCGTTTGCGTTAAATATTAGGCGACTTACTAATTTATTTTGTTGCGCCGCATTAATATTCAACATTCCCTCACTGTCCCTTAGACATCATATGCGCCCCTGGGATTGAAAAGTTCCATCGATACAGACGAAGAGTGTGGTGCAACCACCTGGGCTGGTTCGGACGAGGGAAACGATGGTCGGAAGCCACACAGAGCTGTCACGCACCACCAATTCGGAAATCACTTCGTGATCCCGACCCGAGCGTGACCATTAAAGAGAGGATGCGCGGCATGAAAGAAAGGTTGGATGCGGTGAGTGTAAGGATTCTCATACTTTCGGCGAAAATACCTTCGTAATTCATTCAACATAAAATTAAGTAGTAATTTAATAGGTGCACTCTAGGTCCTATGGGAATGCGCGACGACCGAATACCAGGCTTGGTGATGATTGGCGTCAGGAGGAGCTTGGACGAGTGGCGGCTGGTCGTTCGCATTTGCTACCTTCAAACTCTGTCGTACTCGATTTATGCGAATGGAGAAACAGTGAAGAAATTTCATTCCAAGAGTACCGTAAAGAGGTGTCTGAGAGGAATAGGATTGAGTGCACGTGAGGTGAGACAGTGCTGACACCTTATGTGGTTTCTAACATCCCTCCTGTTCGCATTTTATAATCTAACAATGTCAGACGATTCGCACTACCAGTCCTTACTTAAAATTCAGACCCTTTTATTCCCCTGCAACCGATGTATCCGCCTTCAGCCCGGCATATCCGAATAAATACTTCACTCCATCCGGATACACCCACCCAATTTTCCCCAACGCAGTACCCTCACGTCCCTATCAAGTCCCGCCATACTACGTGTGCGCAATGTGCAATCTGGTATTCGTGAGCCAATGCTAATTTTTTTTATTTTTTGGGGGGTGTACTTCATTGAAACGATGAGACTATCCGTTTCGGCGACCCAGCTAAGGCTGATTTGGGTATCGTTGACGACGTTCTGTTGAAGGCGTAGTTAAGATATGGCTGCACATTGGGGGTATTGCGTTTACTTTACCATCTGTGACTTGTCTAAGTGCGACCAATGAAATCAGGGCGAGGAGGTTACGATTGTGCAGCTCGAGGCCGTTTTCGATACCATAGAACGAGTTTCGTTGTTGCTTGCAAGGAGTTGCAGCTCGCTTAAATCCGAAACACCTAGCCTTCGTAATTCGGATCTGGTCCGTTCTATGAGCGAGTGTCGCGATGTCAGCAACACACGGGAGATCAAGAACGAGACAGCGAGCACAAGTACTGAGAACGGACGTCGCGCCCCTACTCCATCCAGTATACTTATACCCACCGTAAGATTAAAAGAAAGGATTAAAGAATGGAATGAGCGATTCGCAAATCCCCTATTCACTCAACGATGCCAAATTTTTAGATCAATATGGTCCCACTGTTAGGCAGCAAAACTAAGACCTCCATAGTCTCAGAGCGATTTCCTGCTTGTGAACCTCACAAACTGCATTCATGACATACTTCACCAAAGGAGAAATGAAGTATGTGCATAATTAAGTTAATTATCTCGCTAACTCCGTAAACGGACAAAGGGGTAGAAACAAAGGGGTAGATTGACCTTTTCAAATTTACTTGCACCACAGAAGGGCAATCATAGCAGTTCGTGACCGCCCCCGCATAGTCCTCCTTTTTTTAAAAAAATTTCTCCCAAACTTTTAAGACTTAATCTTGAATTTTTGCCGCAGACAGCCTTTGTCTGTTAACACTCAAGCTCAACACATCCGGGCGCCCATAATGGCCACACACGTCCAAATTCTGCCGCTCGCCAAAGACACGCACAATGTCCAAGTCCGCGATAATCAGGCACTCCTTCTTGACAACGGGCTCCACAAGGAACACGCCGCCCGGAAGCGCGATGCAGGATCCTCCGTCGGCAATCCAGTCTTCACCTACGGCCCCCCACTTCATTCAGAATCGAGGTAGAAAGTGGGGCAACGAAACCACACACACACCTCTTTTCTCCATTTCAGCAAGCATTGCCACCTTCCCCACAAACTCGGGCGCGGATTGCAAAATCTCCTTGCTCATGAGGTTACACGCGGCCACAACAAAACTGCGCGACTCGAACGAAACAAAGCGGGTGTGGTCTTGCGTGTTGCGGAGGCAGCCCGGCCAGAGGGAGACGTGCAAGTTTTCGCCTTGCGCATAGAGAGCAGTTCGGGCCAATGGCATCCAGTTCTGAAACCGTTGCTTTTCAATACGGTGGTGTGACAAAGACCGGAGGAAGTACGCACCTCCCAGCAGTTGAGCACGCCCATGGTGAACTCACCCACTTGAGAAACGCGCAATCCATGTCCATCGCCTGTTGCCCAGACAAGGCGTTCCTCAAAGGTGGGCATGAGCTTCCTATGCACGTTTACAATAGAGCCCGTCGCATCGATCGTGACGGCAGAGCAATAAAGCGAATGTCCCACGCGTTCAATGACACCAATGACGATTGTCAACTTATGGCTGGAAGCGAGGCCACAGAGGGACGCGAGATCATTTCGTTGATCTTAAGGAATTTTGGCCGTCAGGGTTTTATCGACGAGTTTGATGACGAATCCAGTGAATCACCATCCAGCTGAGAGGCGCTAGCGACATCCGGCAGCACGACCGCCTCCGCCGCGTATTTCGCAAAGAGCATCTTGTTTGCATCGTCGTCAAATTTGGCGCCGTCCGTGCGGTCGACCCACCTGTCGGCATGCCGTTGTGAACATCCCAGATCACTTATTTCAGTCAGAGGCTTACCACGGGTAGCCAGGGACAGTTGCCTCGCCAAACACAACCAATTTTGCCCCCTTTTCAGCGCTCTCATTCACGCGCTGCTCCACCTTGGCCAGCGTTGCCCGCTTGTCCAACAGAACGGGCGCGATTTGTGCAACAGCAACCCTCATCTTTCCTTTTGAGATATTCTTTTTCAAACAGAATCGAAAGACTTAAAAACAAGATACACGAGGCACTTTGCCAGAAACATAATCATTCATCCTTCTCCTCCGCAGCCTCCTTCTCTTCCTCCTTCTCTGCCTTCTTATCCACGTCGGTAGAAGCCTTGCCCAACGCCAACGCCACAGCCTTCTTGCTTCCCGACCCCGTCACAAGCGAAACCAGGCTAGAGAGAACAGTCACGATCGTGAACACAAAGTACGCGGCGACAAGGGCAGTGGCACCAGCGGCGATGGGGTCTTCCTTGGTTGTCTCGATAACGTCGGCTGGGTTCTCCATGACGGCAAAGAGGAAGGCAACGACGCGTTCGCGAAGCTTAATGGCCTGGCTCTTGAACTTTTGGAACATGGTCAACTCGGCTTCGTCGTGCTTGTCCTGAATAGTAACGTCAGTCCCGAGGAGAATTAAAGCAAGAAAGATATCTCACGTCTACGGGCTTCGCTGCCTTCTCTTTCTCTTTCTCAATCTTGTACTTGGCCACCCATACCTCTTTACGAAGAGCCTTGGCATCCTTCTCACTGTCACCAATGTACACGTTGTCGAACAAAATTCCGTTTTGCATGGTCCACAGCTCAAAACCAATGGCGCCAATCTGTCCCATGTTGCTTGGCTGCTTGTCTTCAAACCAGGCCGGGTTCTCAATCTGACGTGCCTTCCAGACACCCTTGTAGGCAGGGTTGTCAATGATGGGCGCCTTCCACTTGCCCTTGTAATCCGGGTTGGGCTTCATGGGCTTCGTCCAAGGTCCGCAGCCGCTCACATCAGCGCACTTGGGGTTGTCAATCGTTGGTGCGGTGAAGTCACCGTCCTCCTCGTTGTCCCAGTCGTCGGGTTTCACGGCTTCAGGGTCAGGGATGCTCTTGGGCTCGTTCTCGAGCCAGTCCTCCGGCATCTGTTGTTTGACAGGCTCCTTCGTAAGTGATTTGACTTTTTCGAATACTGACATACCGTTGCGTCTTCGTCCAGAATCTCACGGGGGGCGCTCTCGTCCCAGTCGTTGGGCTTCACGGCCTCCGGGTCTGAAATCTTGGCCAAGTCGACCCAATCTTCCGGCTTGGAGTCTTCGGGGTCGTCGATCACTATAACACTTGATAAGATAATTGAACAGATTCGAAGCAAAGGATGCGGAGGGAGGTAGAGAGTTTGACTCCCAGAATCGTCGAAACTCACTTTTGGGTGGATTGACGGCAGGAGTAAAGTCCTCCAACAGGCTTCCCTTTTTCACGGACTCGTCATTAACGAGCACTTCAAAGGTGTTGTCCGGCCGGACGACGAGCGTGTATACGTTCGACAACTTGTCTGTCTTGGCCTGGGGTGTCCCGTTCATGTGCTTCTCCTCAATCTCGCCCGTCTTGGGGTTTTTGTGGCGAAAGATGAAGTGGACCTTGTTGGTGGCCCCGCATCGGTCGGGGCCGAACACTGCGTGGTGAGGTGATAAATTGATAAATCAGTGCCTAGTTCCATGGAGTCAGAGAGACTCAACTGATAGTGTATGGAGTCTTGTCCGAGAACTGCTGAGGTGTGAACTCAGCGTCATAGGTCAAGAGCTTCATGTAGGCGCCACCGCATTCGAGGCCGTTCTGAAGCTTGACTTCGTACCTGATCCAAATCCTCGTGTCAACTAATAGCACATTGAGGCTAGCACAATGTACTCAACTGAGCTACAAAGGGCTTGTCCTTCGTGTCGACAGGCTTGGGAAATGCCGCAGAGATTGCCTGCGAGGAGGGCCGTGAGAAAATGCAACGTGTCAATCGGATAGGGGCAAACGCACATGATGGGCGGCAGCTGTCTTGACGACAAGGCCACGGTCTCCAGAGAAGCCCGGAAACACGGTAGGCTCCTCGACGTTCCACTCGCCGCGGAAGCGGAGAAGATCTTCGTCTTCCACGCCATCCACTATTTTCTTCGAAGCAGAAGCGATCCACCGCTTAGAGCTGTCCGGCGTGAACTGGTCCAGGAATGCGCCCTTAATGGCGGTGGGCTGTAGTTGTATTGGAGGTCACAGATCTATGTTGGCATTGGGAAGACAGGGCCCCTCACCACGAAGGGAGGCGACACGCTGTCGAGGGCAGGCTCCTCCGGAACCACGTCTTCCACCTCAACGTCATCGGACGCGCGCGCGTACGTGGCAAACAGGGCCAGCGTCAGCGAAAGGATTGCTTGAAGCTTCATCGTCGTTGCCCAAGATTTTGGTGAAAGGGAAATTGAAAGAACAGCATCGAACTTGGCCGACACCGCAGCCGCAGCACGCTCACTCGCCTCAGATGCCCCAGGTTTGATGCCTACTGATTTCGCTGCGTTCAGCAATTGGCTCATCCACAACTTCTATCACGCGATTTAAGTTGGCTTTCCTCAAAGTCAATTCTAAAACAAGTTCAGAAGGAAGTTGCGCTGACGCGCCGACGAATGCAGCAGGAATGGATTAGTTTGCATATTTATATCGGGTATATTTCTCGGGCTCTAGCATGCTGCTGCACCTCACAAACAGTGATAAAATGCTGTAGACAATGCAAAAGTGGCGGCCCTGAGTGGCACTATCGTAACTACGATAGCCACGTCTTCGCCTCCGGGAAACTTCCTAATTCGTGTATTGTTAGTATTGTTACCCTCCCTCATATTGAAATAGGGCAAAACTAGAAATGGGCTTACGAGGAATATGTGGCTGGGACCCATTTAATCAACGACTTTGATTGGATTTCAGGATCGCTCAAACTATGAATATGCAACACATGGCAGTAAATTTGCCTCGATGGAGTATGATGTGACGACCAGGGTGCGTGCCAACGGTGGTGGACATGCGGGTGCCGATAGTGCGTGAGAGAGATAGACGGAGCTGTAGTAACAGCATCAAGTGTGGATGAAATTATGGAGCAGTTTGAACTTTTAGAAGACGTCAACAATTAAGGCAGACACTTGAGGCTTTGAAGGCCCCGCCAGCGCATGAGAAGGCACCACGTACTTGCAACGACAGCTTTGCACTACTCTCTGGACAACAATAAAGTTTTCTTTACAAGAAGTGGTATAAAGTAAGGGAAACGTGTAAACCTGTTCCAATCTTATGGAAGTATTTTGTGAGTTGAGAGTGACTGATGATACAGACGAACCTTATCTTAAAGAAAGATCGACAATTATTTCTTCCACTTCATTTAAATTCGCAGCAACTGCGACAGGTTTCGGACTGTCTCGGGGTACGAACGAGAGCGACCGAGGTGATTGAATTCCAGCATTTGACTCAGCGCTAAACACCGTCTTCCGGGATTCGTCCACGAATTTGGTCTAGCTTGAGCGTTCGTCGACCTGCGTGAGTCTGTCGTAGTTTGGTCAGCTTTGGTATCGTTGCATCAGATTCCAGCTCCATCTGTCTTCTCTCTTTCTGATCCATCACGGAAGTTCGACGCGATTCATATGTCTACGCTCAGACACATTCTCTCTTTTTGTCTCGGAAATAACGCGGAGCAAGTGTCACGCAAATGTCGCCGTATCGGGTCAATCACAGTCGCGACAGTTGCGGGAACAATTCTCGATGGATGTGATGAGGTCGGGGAGCTTGCCATCACGGTCATGACTCACGTGTGCATAATAAAAAATTGTATGTAAGTTAATCTTATTCTTGTCGTCAAACATTCTCCTTTCCTAGCATAATGCCAACCTTCATGTCACTGTCTGTTTTGGCATCCTTCTCACCAGCTTGCTCGCTCACTTTGCGGCGGAGAAACTTGATCGCCTTCATCTTGAATCTTGTCACAGCATCATGCTCCTCGGGATCAATAGTCTGCTGCGCACCGTCCCACTGCCGCCAATAGTCACGATCAGCTCCGACTCCTTTCCCAGCATCCGCATCAACAACGCCCGCATCCAACAGACCCTCCCGTCGATTCAATTCCATCTGCAAGCTTTGTAAGAACTTGATGGGGTTAAAGAGTGGCACAATGTCGCGAATCCAGTAATGCCAGTAGCCCTGTCCTGCGTCAAACTCTATATAGCTCCCCTGCTTGTCACGTGCCACAATCATACGCATAACCTTTTCTGAAGCTGATTGGGAACTGCCATGTTGCGCGCGCTCATTAAGTAAAACGTAGCGTGACCGCACATGCACTGAACCCCGCTTCTTCGAAACTTTAGTTCGCGCGCCAATGCCCTCCACCTCTGCACCTTCATCGTCATCGTCAAGCCCGTCCCAAATCCCCAGACGCTTTAAATAAAAGTCACGCTCGGACTGCGTTAACCGGCCATCAATGTCGACAATCAGCTGCGCGAGTTGCACCTTCCAGATGCGCTCACTGTCGCGGTGCACTGCCTTAAACGTTTCAACCAGCTTGGCAATGAGCACATTGAGCAGGAGGATGATGGTCAGGAACGCGTACAGTAAGAAGAGGGATTGCGTGTACCAGGGCAGGACGGCCTTCCGAAAATCGTCGTACGTGGCTTGCGCGAAAATGAAGCGCACGGTCCAAACTGCAGATCCTTGCAGCGTGTCCCAGTCATAGACATGGATTGTTTCCTTGATCGTATCTGCTGGCACACTTTGCATTTGCAGGAAAAAAGCGCCCGCGAAGCCTGCAGTAAGGGCAAAGTAGAGCCAGAGCCATTGCAAAAGATCCTCCATCAGAATCTTTTTGAAAATGACAACGAGCGGCCCCAGTTTTTCGAATCCTTTTGCAAACGAGAACATAAACGACCATCCCATGATGGAGGCGAGACCAAAGGCCACATTTTCAATATGGAGGGCAGTTATGGGAGACGCAGAGAAAATGCTGAAGCGCGCAATTGGGATGATAAACACGGTAATCGAGAACAACATTTCGAGTGGTGAGACAAGAAGCTTCCCGATAACAAACGGGCGGACAAGTACAAAGGCAGAAGTGATCAAAGTCAAAATTTCTAGAGTTAGGCGCGACTTCGGGTGGTAATTTATCACAACTTCTGAAATGGAAGCTGTCCCATTGACAGGGAGATCCGGGAAGTTTGACATCTCGCCGCCCATTGTCGCTCCATCTTCTGACATTGACGACCAGTAGGAGCGACGAGCTTCCATTGACGCTGGCTGAAGTGCCAAAGCGGCAGTGAACAGGATGACCACCACCAACATGATGACAGCATAAGACAAAAACTTTCTGCGGGCATAGAGCTTCCATTTCAGCCGCAAAATCGAATCGAACACCGGAGATGCAATGATGTCCTGCGAGTCAAAGAGGTAAATACCCCAAGGTACCCCAAGTTTCCAAATGGAAAACTATATACCCGATGTCCATTCGCAACAGCGAGTTCAACAGCCGATAGAGAAGTCCTCACACGCTTCACAATTGAAACGACCCCACCCTCACCCTCAAGATACTCATTCTGCGGCTGCAAAGGCTCCAAGTCATCAATGCAAACCGCTATCTGCCGATTGGGCCCAAACTCCCATCGCGTCTCTTTCAGCGTCTCAATAATACTGGCATGTCCACGCTGAATCGCGACCAGAAACGGTGTCAACCCCTGCGCATTCCTTACGCGAGTAATGTCCACCATCGTCAACCCCTTCTTCATGGCGGAGGTATTCCGTGCACGCAGGTACGCGTAGGCTGCGTGGTCCACGTCCCCGTGCCATGCCATAATGTGCAGGACGTTGTTGCCACGACTGTCTTGAGCCGCGAGGTCCGCCGGGTCGTATGGGTTTTCAACGAGGTAGCGCAGGATGCTCTTGGAGGTGGAGAGGGTGTGTTTTGTGTCGGCGACGGCAAATTGAAGCACAGTTTGACCGTAGTAGAGTGAGCCGTTGCCGTTTTCGGGTTGGAATTCGGTACCCATTGGGAACACTTTGGAGTTGACATAGGCGCCGTGTTCCACCAGCATTTCCACAATGTCAAATTGCTTCTTGACTACCGCTAGATGCAGCACAGACTCCCCCTGATACTTGTACTTCAAATAAACTTCGTTTACGAGTGAGGGAAACGCTTCCAAGACCCATGGCACCATGTGAACATGCCCCAATAACACGGACAGATGCAAAATAGATTCACCCTCTCCGCCCCTCTCCATATTTCCTCGTAATCCAACCGGAACTCCTCCAATATGCAATTCCTGCGTAGCAAAATGCTTCAAGAGCTCCAGATCTCCTCTGTGCGCAGCCTGCCACATGTTGTTATCCTCAAACAAAGCGGCTTGATTGGACTTGTGGATAAAAATGTGTTCCGGGTTGATTTGCTCATGGTGAATGAGAGCAGATTGAAGAGGCGTCATATTTACGGAGTTGCGGCGTTTGTGCAGGTCAGTTTTGGAGAAGCAAAGGTTCCTGATATAGATGAACACTTTCAATAGGGAATCACTTTCTGCTTTTATCTCTGAAGCAGAGATTATATCCTCCCTCTTGTGCATGAGTTGAATGAGGGTATGGCAAAAGTCCGGACGCATTGAAATTGAGTGAAGAATGTTGTTTCTATGGCTGTCAATCGCGCTGAGGTCGGCTGGAGAATAAGAGTTCTCGATGAGAGTGCGGACAATATTCAGACTGATATTGGGTGCCAGCACTGCTAAATGCAGCGATGTTAGCCCTGAAAAAGAAAGCGACCCATTATCAGCATCATCATCATTGTCACATATGTCCGTTTCTTGGGAATAGGTTTTGATGTTCGTGTTGGCCCTTAATAAAATGCAGCAATCAGTATCAAGTTTTAATTACTTCATCGTTCCTTACCCTTTCTGAATCAGCAATAAAACGGCGGATTCATTCCCCAACAAAACCGCAAAATGCAAAGCAGTGAATCCCCTGTAGGGTCCCTCTGGCACAGGCTCATTCAGGGCTCCTACAGGCAACATATCCACAATCCACTGAACAATCTCAAGAGATGCGTCACACAGACAAGCGAAATGCAGTATAGACTCTCTACAAACGGTTCCACGCTGGCCGGAAAGAATGTCGATGGGCGTTGCTGCGATGAAGGTATCGTCGCCAGAGAGGACTGCTGCCCACAGTGGAGAGAGGGATGCAATAAGTACAGCGTCTGGTTCGCCGAGGATTCCAAATACGGATAAGTCGACGACTGCGCCGCCCTTTGGAAATTGAGGTGGAGATGCAGGGTGCCGTGACATAACCGAAGTTCTAGAGACTGCCCGTGAGGGTGGCCGTAATCCAAACTCAAATGTTGAAGTGGGTGGCTGCAGCGTTCCACTGCGGAAGATAGCGGCATGACTGAGGTTGACTGGACCCTGTCACAGATTGGTCAAACTTTAGTGCAAGCACCACACGTTGGTTAGTGAATTGTGGGACAAACCAGGTTTTTGGCACCACCGATCATGGCACCCTCGCGTGTGACATACGCATAGCGAGACTCGATGGACAGGCCTGATGCAAGCGCATTTGGACTTCGAGCCGTATCAGCTCTGGAAGGCCGCCGAACAACGCTGTTTGGTCTCGGGATCGGGTCTTGTCCATCTTCGTATGTTGAAGAGTCTCCAATCTGGATTTTGACCATGGTGCGGAGCTCTTTTCGGTGAACCAATTTCAAGGCTGATAAGTTATTGACCAGATATTTAATCACAATCGAAAACTCCAAATGATCATTTTCCGCTCTATCATTTTTTATTACTCATTGTTGTCTTCTACATCCACGTATTCCTTGCACCAATCAATTGTGGCAAGCGTGCACAATGTGCTTCCACCTTCCAGCCATGGAAAAAAGAACAATGGCCCAAGCCCAAGACAATGGAACCAGGACCATCGCGAGCAAAACAGGAACCAGCCAGTCGCCCAACCCCCCCACTGTCCTCGTGCAAGTCCCCCGATATGACTGATATCCACCATTGCGTCAGTCCTGACTTCGATGTCCGTCGGAATCCGAGTGACCAGCAAGTCATTCAGCCCCACCTCCGACCCTCTACCACACAAAGCAGTGCGTCAAGACGTGTCAGCACGACACATGTCGAGCTGTCCAGTAGTAGCCTCAGTCCTAAAAGCCGTGCAGCCAAGAGTGCCGACGGAAGCAACATGAGTCTTCTGAGCTTCCCAGATCTGCTTGATCCTGCACTTGACGCGGCGTTTCACTCCAGCGGCCTGATCTCGTTCGGTGTGTCGCCACGTGACTTCCGGTTGAGCCGTCAGACCTCGATGGGAACAATAGGAGAGGTTTCAGAACTCGTGCGGACGCAAAAGGGGAGTATGATTGCGGATGGGGTGAGCGTCGCCATGCTTTTGAAGGCTATTGCAGACGAATGTGCTTGGACAGAGGCGGAGGTGATGGAAGACCTCGGGGTGCTGCATAGTGCGAGGTTGAGAAACGTGAAGGGGTTGAGGTTGCTCTCGTCGGCAGGATGGAACAGTTTGCATGGGGTTTCGCCTGTCACGAAGGATATTTTGAGGAGTGTTATTGGCGCCAATCCTCCTCATACGCTTGAATAAGCCTATTTGGAACAAAGATTGCAACAAGGGGGGAAATATACGAGTCTATTTATTTGTACTTCTTAATTTTTCACGTTTCCGGCATAGCTTGTCGGAAAATCATTTACCCAATCCATGGTATCGTCCGAAACGAGAAGTTGCTCGTGGATTTCATCTTTCCACCAGCGATCCCAGTAGCTAGTGTGATTGTATGGAATAAAACTGATACTACGACCATCTTTCCTCCTCGCCACAACCACCTTGACAGGGTCCTTGCGCGACGGCTGGGAGTTTCGTGATTCATTTTTTCTATCGGCCTTGTGTCCATCCTTCTGCGCTTCAGATGAAGTATGAGCACCCCGGTCCGCATACCGCTCTGTAAAAAGGAAATATCGCGGACCTTCGTCCCATTTATCTTGCCATCCCATGTAATCCAATGTTTCTTCGCGTTCACGCTCGGTCAGCATGTCATCAATGCCGAGTACAAGCCGCGCAAACTCGAGTTTCCACACACGCTTGCTGTCTTGGCTCACGTCCTCAAACGTATCCACAAGCTTGGCAATGAGGATATTGTAGAATAGCACCAAGACAAGAATTCCATACACAACAAAAAGTGCCTCGGCAAACACTGGAAACTCGCTCTTGCGCAAATCGTCAAACACAGCTTGCGAAAAAAGATACCGAAACGTCCAAAGAATGCTTCCAGGTAGAGTATTCCAGTCTGGCACCCCGTCGACGCCGGCCATCTGAAGATATAACGCTGCCGCGAAGCCTGATGTAAGTGCTGCGTACAACCACAGCCATTGAATGAGGTCGCGCGCGAGGATGCGCCGAAAAACTACAACCAGGAGACCAACGCTTGCGAAACCTTTCGCGAATCCCAGCATATGGATCCATCCTGAAATCGCTGCAAGTCCTAGGAGCACGTTTTCAGTGCGAAGAAGAGCAGGCCCAGACGCGTCTATGTTCAACGTGCGAGAAATTCCGAACCGCACAACTGCAACAGTCACAACGCACATGCCTGCCACTGTTCCAAAGGCCCCATTCCGTGATAAATAGTTGCGCACCTGGTCCACTATGCTCCAAATTTTTTCTTGTCTTTCCTGGACACGGAAGCCTTGCATTTCCCACAGAAAAATGATCCCAATGCCAGTCACTGTTGCCGCCTCAAACACGCTACGTGCTGTATCTCCGCTCAAACTCCATTCATAGCGCCGCCGCGCTGTAAAACTCACAGGCTGGAGCGCGACACAAATCATGTAAAAAAGTAACACAAGAGCGCTCGCTAAGAATCGTGCGAGAAATTTTTTGCGTGCATATAGCACCCATTTCCACTTCAACAGCACATCCATAAAAGGGTGCGTGATTATAGACTTGTCTTGGTTCAGCACAGCGAGAGACAGAGCGCAAGTATAGGTGCACGAGGGGTCACGCGCCTGAGCAAGGAGGGGGTCAAGCTCATCGATAAGCACACGGTAATTTGTTTCAGCACCAAATCTCCATGCACTTGTTTTGAGGGTGTCCAGCGCGATTGTATGGCCACGGGAGACGCCGACTTGGAGAGGAGTGAGATTATCGCAGTTGCGAGCTTTTGACAGATCTATTTCAGTTCGACCCAATTTGAGATCGACGCGGTTGCGATCACGAATATAGTTCCATAGGTCAAGGCTGGATGCGCCGTGATAGGCTAGTACGTGAAGCACATTGTTCCCATACTGATCCACAAATATCAAATCGGCTGGGTCGTATTTGTTCTCGACAAGGTAGCGCACAATTTGGTTCTTGCCAGATGACACTGCAAACTGCAATATGCTTCCTCCGTAATAGAATTTGCCGTAATTCCTGCGTGATTGCTTTTCTTCTGGTGATCCTTGCAGTTTTTTGAACCCGTTCCCGGACCTTCTCGCGTCATAATAGATGTTTCTGAACTCGCGGCCAGTAGGTGGGTGAACATTCACTCTGGCTCTATGATATGGACGTTGGGGGTAGTTAGGTCAGGTTAACCATTGCGTACGAGGAACGCACCCCATCTCGACCAGAAACTGTACCATCTCAAGATCTCCGATTTCGGATTTGACGACTGCGAGGTGAAGTGGAGTTTGGCCCTTGAATCTGTCTTTTAAAGCAACCTGGTTGACAAGTTCGGGAAACTGGGTCACAAGCCATCTGCCAGGGTGCACAGAGCTTCAGTCCACCTACTAACGGATATTGACTATACCTGATGCACTGTTTATGTCCCATCAAACACGCCTCGTGAAGAATCGTCTCGCCATCGCCACCTCTCTCCGCCAACGCACGCGGCCCCAAGCTGTGTCCGTCTTCGAGAATAAGCGGCTGCATTGCATGCAACTTCAGCGACTCTAGGTCCCCGTTCTCCGCGGCTTGCCACAGTCCTCCATCGTGTGACAGCAGGATCGTACTTGAATCGTGCACGAACAATTGTTGGCCAGTACTGGCGATGGTGACCACTGTTCCTGCCCCAGTGTTGCTGAAATGTCCGACAGAGATGGCCTCCGACTTGTAGGAGTTGCTTCGGAGGGGCCCTCTCGACAGATTAGGCTCCATCAATTTTTCTGTTGAAATTAAAAGTAACCTCAAATAATGAACTAGGCATCATACCGTCATGACAACAAGGCGGCTGCAAGAGAAAAAAAACCCCTGCATCAATAACCTTCTCGGCATGGCTTGAGAACATGTTCAGATGCAGAGTAAGTCTGGGTGGGAAAGGGAAGGGAGAGGGAAGGGAAAAGTGTGAACGAGACCCAGTAAAAGGCGTTACGTAAGCAGACTGCAAGGATGGTGGCAAGAAACATACGTTGTCATTTCAAGAGGAACATAAACCACTAGAGGGTGGAGGTACATAAACAGCAGTGGTCAAAGGTAAGATATTGGCAGTGCTCGTCGTAGGAGCTACATAAACAGGCTGAAATCTGTGTCGCAGAGGCACTAGCTTTCTGATCCTCCAAACAATTCGTTGTGCATGCGTAACCCACTCAACAACACATTTGATTTGGCCACATTTCATCGCAGTAACCCCGCTGGCAGTCAGCTGATCCATGACGATAAATAAAATCTTTCATCATATTCCTGTGCACAGGGAGACTGTCACAGCTAGCGTACACGCTTGGTGTGCAGTTGGCATCGTTCTGCTTTGCAGTTGTTGACTATTCCGGGCATAGCGGAAGGCATCAAGCAAGTAAGGCCGGATTTACAAACAGGGGGAAACTGCACTTCGCCCGTGTTTGCAGGGCAGACTGAAAAAGCAGAACGCCTAATAAGTTCCGGAAGCACCAACCATGCCTTAAGACTAAGTATTGACACAAGTAAGTACTGTCGCACGGTGCCGGCAGTTTGGATTGAGCCATTACAAGCTCCTTCAACTCCGGAAGTGATAGGCTGGGTAGTCGTGGTCGTGCGCCAGGCGCTTGCGTTTAACTCCAAGGGCAGATCCAGCTGGAACGCTGCAAGTTAATCTAAGTTGACAAGGGGTTTGAGTACCAAACCAACAGGTTTGCTGACAGGTTTTTGGGGACCAGGAGGAAATTCAATCAGGGCAACACAGCTGAGACCACGTTTTGGGTGCCAGTCATGCAGTTTAGTTTTGGCCAAGGGTTGGCGCCCTAGACTTCTGGCACATTCCCTCAGCGCCTATGAGAGTTTGCAGACTTAAAGAAAGACAAGGTTTCAGAGGAGGCTTCAATGAAGGGTTTTGGGTGCAGGCGAATTCCCTACCTAACGCTGAACGCACGCCATTTTTATTTTATTTTTCGTCTACTTTGTTATTTGAAGAGGTGCAAATGAAGGTGCCAGGACCGTGGAATGCGGAAAGCGAGTCCTGTATGGTGCCGAAATACAGGGCTGTCCGAGGAACGCCGCGTCATGTTTGCGTTTGCGCAAGTCCTCGTCCAGTTGCCAGGATGAAAGCAATTGCCATAAGGCAGGTTCCAAAAAAATTCCCAACAATATACATATCAAAAAAGATAATAGCCTTCACTTAGTCACTTGGATAAACTTGCCCGGGAAATTGCCGTCAGCAGATGCTGCGTCGCTCATAGTATCAAAAAATCCAGCGCCACAGGAGCCGTTCATATCTTCTGCTTTCTCCCTTGATAGAAAGCTTTTAAAGCAATTCTTCCAACGAGTCACCAACCGCAGCCACAAGTCTCGGCGATACCAGTACTTCAGGTTGTTGATTAGGATAATGGCGTCTTCGTTTCCGTTGCGTTCGGCGACAAATTTTTCAGCGACCTCCTCCGGACTGTTTCGATCCTTCTTCAGATACGTGAAAAGCAAATACTTTTTGGAATCCGTTTTGTTTTCCAAGAAACCTAGCTTTTTGGCAATCATCCATTTCTTGTGGTCAGGTAAATGTGAGTCGATACCTGAATAAATGTGAGCCGTTGAAAAGTGGAATATGAGAGTAAAGCACGCTTTCTTACCCAAAATCAAACTGGCCAGCTGCACTTTCCATTCTCTCTTTTCATCTTTTGATACTTCATTGAATGTCTGGCAGACTTTGGCGACGAGAATGTTTACAAGCTGGGGTGAAGCATCAATTTACGTTATGTTACAAGACTGGGGGAATGAATTCCGTCATACCAGAATAATCACAATAATTCCGTAGCACAAGAACGCGATTTCCGTCAGCACGGGTAATTCACTAAACCGAAACTGATCATAATTTGCCTGTTGCAACGAAAACCGGATTAGCCACGCCGTCGATCCAGCGAAATTTCCCCAATCTTGACTCCCTGGATCTTCCGTGTTGGCTGTTACTTCGCGCATTCGGAGAAAAAAGAAGGTGCTGAAGCCCATAGTGAGAGTCGCATATACCCAGAGGAATTGCAGTAAATCCTCAGAAACGATACGCCAAAAAATTAAGACGAGTGGCCCGATGCGTTCGAATCCTGTTGGTCACCACCATTTTACACCATAGCCCGAAAATGAACAAATCATACCTTTTGCAAAAGTCATCGTGTACGTCCATCTAAGGAGAGAAACGATACCAAGAATCAAAATTTCCAAATGGAGGCTTGTATGTGGCAAAATGTTGGTGGATAGTCCGAACCGTAACACGCCGACAAAATAAAGCAGAAGACAAAAGGACCACTGAATAAGGTTTTCAAGGCAACTCCAGCCAACGTATTTCCTTATCCCTTGCACGGAAATTTCAATGCCCCCAAAGCTGAGCATTAACGTGGCTTCGATCAGTGCCAGAACCTCCACAACACAGCGTAAATCCATTATATTTGAATACACGGCCCTTTCTGGATATGTAAAAGGTTGCAGAGCAATTGCGGTTGTGACCGTGAGCAACGTCAAAAGCGTGAAGAATAATCTGTTGAGAAAAATATCTCGTGCGTACAGTTGCCATTCATAACGCAGCAGGCAGTCCACAACAGGATGATCAATAATGTCTTTTTGGTTTTGCAGCACGGCAATCTCAACTGCTGAAAGTTTGGCATTTGTCCGGTCCTTTCTCGTGAAGGAAGAGAAAAGATAACGTGGAGGCTCTTTTTCTGCGATATTCATCAGAATGGGATCCAAAAGGTTGATCTCGATGCGGAAGCGCGAAATTAGGTCGAACTGTGGCAAGAAAATCAGCAAGAACAAGTAGAAATGACAACGAAGACTTACGTGCCAAAGTTCATCTTTCAGGATTTCAAGAGCATGCTTATTGCCCACCAAAATCCCTTTTTGAAATGGTGTCAATCCTTGTTTGTTTCTCATATTTCTCAAATCAAGCTCATCCTCCTCAAGGGACACAAAATGCCCTGTGAATGCCGCATCAACTATAGACAGGACCCCCTGCCGACTATGGTCCTTTGAGATTGTATGGGTGTCGTGAATATCGTACATATTGTAAAACCTCTTTAAATCAACAACAGCTTGACGATACATCTTCGAAATGAGCTGGAATAAATCTTTGTTAAAATCCTTGAGACCAACGAGGATATGCAAGACGTTATTTCCTATCCGTCAGAGATTTAGTAGTCATGGAACAAATGGAACGTAAGGAATTACCCAATTCATCCGTCTCCGCCAAGAGTTTGATTATCTCCCGTACTGCAATGACTCTCAAGATAAACTCCAAGATTTCCGAATATCGTTTCTCAGATGTTGTTGCGTCGATAGGCTTGACACGCTCAATCAGCGTTTCGAGGCGAATCTTTCTAACATGACGCATGCATTCGCGTGAATTCTCTAATAAGCAGTTTATAAGTAAGTGGACCCAAGAGGAGCAAATGACGAACCATTCAAGTTCACATCAGGCATAACTTCCTTGACACGTTCTCGCAAAGCCCTCTCCTCTTCTCTGGACATATCAGCAATCCCTGAAGAAATGACATCAGAAGTGATAACAAGTTGCTTGACACGTACCAATCCTTTCGAGATCTTCCATCAACTCGATGCATGCTTCATAGGCTTATTTGTCACGAACCGTCGGATCAAAAAGTCGACCAAACATTTCGCATCATTGTCGTGTAAAAGATAAAGTATTGCTTTGAATTCCCCAAAGCCTTGCGCTTCGGCCGAGAGCCCTAGAGTTCTTGCGATTAACGTCACAGTCAGTCCTTGGATACACAGTTACCCTCTTTTGATTATAAAATCGCAACTACTGTTTGATGCCTCGGTCCTTGGCGTGATACAAGAGCTTACGCGTGACGATGGTTTTTCCGCTTGCCACACAAAATTGGATAATGGTTTGCCCATAGAAATGTTCACTTTCCTGTGAACAGCTGTTATAGTCTGTCTGCTTCGTCTTTGGCTTGTCATGGTACTCCTCTGGTTTAAAAGTCAGCGTGAAAAGTCGTTGAGGAAGGTAAATCGTTTTGCTGGGTTCAGCATAGCGTATGAGTTGGTTTGATGAACTTGAATTCGGATCCTGTAAACTTGTGTCCATGGATGTTCGTGCTTGACAAGATTATTGTTCGGGTATTCACGTCAAAAACGAGGGTAAGGTAAATAACTCACCTGCGTGCAAGGAGAACATCCACAATCGGACTGGTATCATCTCGTGCATTTACGACGGCGAGATGTAGTGCTGCCTCACCTGCTTTACTCTTAAGCAAGTACACGTTCCAAAATCTGCCTCCCTCACCCTTATAGTTTGCTCTGATATAGACATCGTTAACTAGAGAAGGGAAAGTTTCCTAGATCCAGCCGATGACACGCGCGTTTTTCCGTCGCGTGAAATCTGAATTGGCGACGCATCCGAACAGAATAGCAACATGAAGGATTGTCTCTCCTTCACCACCACGCTCCACCAATCCTCTTGGACCCATTCCATAGCAATCCATTAGTGCGTATCGCTTGAGTCCTTCCAAATTCAAGTCATGTGCGGCTTCGACAAATCATCTTTTGCGCAGAGATCTTCTTGCGAGGAAGTGCGCAAGAAAAGAGTAGTAGCAACATCTTGAGCCTTACTTGGTTCAATTGTTGAATCTGAGTTGCTGCGGTGGTCCATCCTTGGGAGGCAGTGACTTTGTCGTTGACTCTGGTGACAATTCCACTTTGGTGCTTCTTCGATCTCCACAAAATCAGTCTTTTCCCAGAAATAAAACGACTGCATCCAGATGCGGTATAGTTAATGACGACCAACACCAGGGCGCGAGGTGTTGAAACTGCGCTCTTTCATTATTGGGAATAGTTTCTGTCTCCTTTCTTTTTTCTTTTTTGGCCGTCGTTTTCTCACTCGAGTCAACGACAACCCGCGCAGAGTGAGAGACTTGACGGACCAACTGCCAACCTTTTGCTGAGATTCACGTGGAAAACTGAGACCGTATGGCAACTGGCGGCAGCGTGAACCGCCACGTTACGGGCGTTTCATTCGCTTTCTATTCTCCAAGCGAGCTTCGCGCACTGTCCGTGAAGCAGATCACGAACCCGCAGCTGCTCGATGC